>CM050214.1:33235206-33240206 GCA_027475355.1 Coilia nasus
TCTCCATCTGATATCCAGCTGTGTGTTTTTGTCACAGAAACACACATGAGGGGGATGCTGTAGCGTAGTGGTTAGAGCACCCATACCATACATGGGCACGTGCCCATGGGGCCCAGGATCAAATCTGGCCTGAGTCATTTCCAAACCACACCCCGTCTCTCTCCCATTTGTTTCCTGTCTAGTTTTACTGCCCTGTAAAATAAAGGCATAAAGACCAGAAAATACTAACATAAAAACACAAACAAACAAACAAAAAGGACACCTAGAGTCATGCGATTAGCACTGGCTAGCAGTCCTAATTGAACTACATGGTGACAGTGCTATCTAGCAGTCAAAAAAAAAGGTTTTCAAATTACTCTGCCAAACAAGACCGTCCATTTTGGTTTAACAACAGCTTTGGGTTAGCTAGCTGGTGTTGTTGGTCTTGTTTGTGGAGCATAACGTATATTCATCCACCAGAAAAAAAAAAAATCTTAACCAGTCAGGGTAGGCGATGTGCTAGTGTTTATGCATAAACATTGTTCAGATTGATTCTTAATTTCTCATTAGAATGAACAAAGTCTCTATCTGCCTGTCTACCTCTTCCTTTCATCATGTCATTGTCTGTCATTTTGTACTTTTTTGGTGCCTTACACAGTGTGTGGTCGACTGGCATATTTGGCTAAAAATGGTGTAGTGTGAACTCGCCATCAGTAACAACCAGTCACAGCATGGCACACAGCATGTGGTTGCAATAAACGCCACTGAAAACACACACCCACCCTTTTACCACCTCTGTAACACCCAGGCCATAGTCACGTTGTACACACTGCTATCTCAGTATCTCAGTAAACACACAGACATCCCCTCCACACCTTTGTCCTAGAGGCACATCATGCAGCACACAGACACACACACACACACACACACACACACACACACACACACACAGCACAGTGTAATTATGAGTGTGTGTGTGTGAGTCAAAGTATGTGTGTGTCCGTGTCTTGGTCATGCGTGTGTATGTGTGTGTGTGTGTGTGTGTGTGTGTGTGTGTGTGTGTGTGTGTCTAAGTCTGTTCATGTGTGTGTAAGTGTGTAAAAAGAGAATGACAGCTGCACAGTGTGGTTATATAAAGGCTTGTAAGAGCTAAAACTGAAATGAATTGGGTGGTTTGGTGAGACATGAAGTCATTGTCTCCACAAGCAAATGGCTTTTGTTTTGTTTTTTTATCGCTCGCTCTCTGAGAGAAAAAGCTGACAATGGTAGAAAAACGAAGAGAGAGTTGGTTCTGTAGTTCTTACATTTCTTCCTCTCTCTCGCTCTCTCTAACACACACACACACACACACACACACACACACACACACACACACACACACACACACACACACACACTCCAGTGCTGATGGTAAAGGCCTGTCCGCTCCCATTTAGGGCACACAGTCTGTGCATTCTGAGCAAATGTGCAAATGACTGCTGGGAATTAATTAAAGTGTGTGTGTGTGTGTGTGTGTGTGTGTGTGTGTGTGTGTGTGTGTGTGTGTGTGTGTGTGTGTAAAAGCGGATAGTGAATGAAGCGGACAGTGTGCTTTGGCAGAGTGCCTAAGGAAACTGTTCAAAGTTCTTTCTTATGCGATTATGAATGCAAGGACAACTGGGGACACACTCTTTCATTCTTCAAGTGGCTAATTAAAATTCGGGGATGGCTTCCTCTCTGTCGTGCAGTCCTTTGTGTCCAAATGCATCGCTTCTGTCACACACTCAGGAGCCTCTCACTCACTCATTCACACTCCTACTCATGCATTCCTACTCCTACCTATTCATGTGTTAACTCACCCAATTATGGCCACTTCACAACATAAACAGTCTGTCACTCACGTCCTGACAGAATTACACACTCATGTGATCACTGACACGCAGCTGCATTCACTGACTAGCCACTCAGTCAGTCACTCAGTCACTCACTCACTCACTTAAACACTCACTCACTCACTCACTTACAACCGAATTCTTTACTCACATACACAGTTTCTCACTTACGCACTCACACACTCACTCACTCACTCACTCACTCACTCACTTAAACACTTACTCACTCACTCACTTAAACACTTACTCACTCACTCACTTAAACAGTGACACACTTACACACACAGAGTCATTGGCTGCTTCAGCTACAGTATGTTGTCATGACACTTGTGATTTGTGGTACGGCTGAATTCCTCTGTGACAGTTTCTCACTGTTATTATAGATGAGGTTTGCTACAAATCATTTTTTCAAGGGTTTTAGCCAGTGCTCATGATAGGTGTCAGCAGATACCTGCGATTTATTTTTCATCGACTGGGTGACGGATCTGCCAAACATCCTGCAAAATGGCAAAATTTTGTGTCAGTGTGTGTATATGTGTGTGTAACAGGGACTTTGTGTGTGGGGGTGTGTACCTGTCTAAGTGTGTCTGTGTCTGTGTCTGTGTCTGTTTTTGTGTGACTGTGTGTGTGTCTTTGTGTGTGTGTGTGTAGCTGGGAGGAAAAGCGGGTCAGTGTGAAGTCTTATCGGTGCTGCATCTTCCCCGTCTGTGGTGGAGTGAAAGCCGCGTTGCCGCGGTGACCCGCTGGCAGCCAATCCCTGCCTGGATATTTAGATGGCTCTGCAGATACCGCCTGAGTGATGGGGGGGATTAGACACGCCGCCTCAGCCTGACAGCCCACACACACACACACACACACACAAACACACACACACACACACAAACACAGAGAGAGAGGGAGAAAGAGAGACAGGGGGTGAGAGAGTGAGAGAGAGAGAGAGATAGTCAAATGCACATTCACAAAAACACAGACACACATTGAGACAAACACACACACACACACACACACACACACACACACACACACACACACACACACACACACACAGAGTAAACCTCCCACAGCTGCTGATGCCTAGGACCAATCCAGCATATAGACGTACCCCATCCACCCCATCCACCAGCTAATCCTAAGGATTGGTCTGGTGCTGGCTGTGATGAGTAGTAAATCAGGGCTGAAACTGATCAGGAGTCTGCAGCTAATGGGCTTCCCCTGTAGAAAGCGAATCGGCCTGCTCTCCTGCAGTTCTGTGCTGCCCTGCGAACACTCATCCTGGGGTCGCCTCCTCCTCCATCTCCCTGTGAAACTCCGGGGGTCCCTCCATCTCCTTGTGCCAGTCGAGCGGCACGCGGCCAGTTCTGGCAGGAGTGCGGAGACCATCTGCTGTGCTCAGGGACCCCTGTCCCCCATCTTGGAATGCCACCGAGCTCCCAACAGCTCGCCTCTGTCTTTGCCAGTCTGAGCAACTTCACTCACTCCATAGCACGCAGCACACACTGAACTTCAACTGCGATGTAGCTTTGTGTTTCTCAAAGACACACAGACACACACACACACACGTACACACACACACACATGTACACACACACACACACTCGCACATGCATACATGCACACACACACACATACACGCTTAAGTGTACTTTATTGTTAAGTGTAGTTTGTGTGACTATGGCCTTGGTTGTCTGCTCCATTTTACTGTAAATCAAGCTGCAGACTCACTACCTAATCTGTCTATTACCTGCCAGTCACCTCTTTCAGGTGCTGTTTTTTTGGTTTGTTGTGTGTGCGTGTGTTTGTGTGTGTTTGTGTGTGTGTGTGTGTGTGTGTGTGTGTGTGTGTGTGTGTGTGTGTGTGTGTTTGTCCGCAGCATGGCGTCCTCCACCTCTCCCTCCCTTTGGGACACGGTGATGCGAACGGAGGGCCCCCCCTACCCCCCACCTGCCATCTGTGCCTGTGTGTGTGTGTGTGTGTGTGCAAGAGAGAGAGAGATAGAGAGAGAGGTGTCCTGAGAGGGATGGAGTGTGTGTGTTTGTGTGTGTGTGTGTGTGTAAGATAGATAGAGAGAGAGATGGAAAGAGAGTGTGTGTGTGTGTGTGTGTTGGTGTGCAGGAGGCGACACGGCTCACATTCTCTCAGCTCAGCAGCAGTGACCCACCGGGCACACACACCCCCACCCACCCAACACACTCTTTCTCTCACACACACACACACACATACACACACACACACATACAGACCGACACACACACACCTGGGGTCAGCCCCACCACCACCCCACAAGCACCCTGTCAGCAGCATGCCCATGCTCCTCAGACAAGCCAGCAGACAGACAGGCAGAGAGGGGGGCAGAGAGGAGGATGAAAGGAGAGGTGAATAGAGTTTGTGGATGAGAGAGCGGGATTTTGTATGTGTATCCGTGTGTGTGACACAGATACACGCATAGAGAGCAAGAGACAGGTAGAGAGACAGTAAGAGACAGATAGTGTGTCTGAGAGAAAGAAAGTGAAGGATAGGTGGAGAGAGATAGAGGGATGCGTGTGCTAGAAGTGAGGGAGAAGGGGTTGTGTGTGTGTGTGTGTGTGTGTGTAGGCTCAGGTGAGTATGGAGCGGAAGGGTTACTCAGGTATTCATATATTCATGCCACCGCTCTGTGCTGCTTGGCCCCCACTGTGCTGGAGATGAGGCCCATCTACAGGAGCCCTCTGCCCAGCACAGTGAACAAGTGTACTCCAATAGTGCCCTCTCTCTCTCTCTCTGACTCAATCATCAGCCATCCCCTTTGCCCCTCTTCTTCTTTCTTTCTCTGCTACACCTCTGCTTTCTGTTTCTCTTTCTTTCTTTCATTCTTGGAAGGAAAATCCAGTTATATCTTGTGCGTAGTATTTGTGTAGTATACTCTTTTCTCTTTTTCTCTGCTCCCTTCTCTTATTGTTCTGTTCTCTACCCTCCTTTCCACCCATCTCATCTCCTCACCTCTCCAGTCCTCACACACACACACACCACACACACACACACACACACACATCACATCAAGTTTTGGAGAGTGAACATCCCACTCCACTGGACTCTCAGCAGAGCTAGCATTTGAGACATGCAATATAACATTGCCAACCAAGGCTATACAGAACACCTCATCAGCTATGAATG
>CM050214.1:33247706-33257706 GCA_027475355.1 Coilia nasus
ACATAGATACATAGATACAACATACAGACAACATAACACAGGTGACCCTTTAGAGCTAGTAATCATTCCGCCAAAGATATGAGATAAACATAAACATAACATAAAGATAAAACTTTACACCAACATGCTATTCCACTTCTTTTCATTGTCTACCTCCTTCCCCTTGGTAACATCTTCAGGCACTATGGAATCCATCTTCACTCATACGCTGATGACACCCAGCTAATCCGCTAGTCCCACTGCCAGTCTCCCATCAACTGCTCATACCACCTGTCTCCATGACATACAGGCAGGCCTGCAGATAGTGGGACAAATTGGTCTCTTGTCCCTGGGCCCAGAGAAAGGGGTAGCCTAAAACTGGTCCCTCCTTACATTATGGAATACATTGTGTATAACATTATGGAATACATTTACATCAGATTATCTTGTTCCGGGCCCGACCAAGACTGTCAGTGGGCCTGCATACAGGCATGGATGACACAAAACTACCTCAATGGCAATAAAACAGAGGTTCTACTTATTGGAACCACAACAACACTTAAAAAAAACACCATCACTTCTATGTCTGTAGGTGAGGACAACATACCAGTCTCCAAACAGGTAAAGAGTCTTGGGGTTATCTTGAACAGCACCCTTTCATTCTTCAACCACATCAGTAATGTCTGTCAAACTGGATTTTTCCATCTCAGGAACATTTCCAGACTGCGCCCTGCACTTACCCAACACTCTGCTGAAGTGCTCGTCAACAGCTTGATAACATCTCACATTGAGTACTGCAACGCAATTCTGTCAGGCATCCCAAATAAACTCACCCACCATCTTCAGCTCATCCAGAACTCTGCGGCACGTGATATAACCTGCTCAAAGTCTTCTGACCATGTTACACCTCCGCTGCTCCAACTACACTGGCTTCCGATATCCCAGCAGATTAACTTTAAAATCCTTCTAACTCACGTTCACTGTGATCATCTAATGCAGGATTACTGGTCCAACCTAACATCTTGCTAAACACAATGGGTGCAAGGGCCTTCTCTATATGCTGCTCCAAAACTATGGAATTCCCTTCCCTCATACATCCGTCACTCATACATACATTCCATCTAGTTTATAAAAAATGAAGAGAGAAAAGCGAAAAAATGAATATAACACTCATGGTCGTGGGGTTGGTTTGTGTCTATCGCCTGCGGCTGAACTACAGCCGTGGCGATATTCTCTACCAACCCCACTCCCACTCATGTTATATTAAGTGTAGCTCTGAGAGCCCAGGTCTGACCAAACCCCTGCTTCCCAGTGCTCTAGTTAGGCTTTGGTCACATTACACCCACGGGTATGAGTCAAAGTGTCTCGAGGATGGACAGCAGTGTGAGTCGCTCGTTTGGCAAGGGATGACTAATTCCCATGAGTGGTGGCCCTAAGGACCTGCTCAATAAGAGGGCTGCCCATGACACTTCTTTTATTTATTTATTTACTTTTTTTGGACGGATTGGACGGCCGCGGGGGTTTCTCTCGAACAGATTCTTTGTCAATCTGCTGTGAGAGGCAAGCAGGCGGCAGGGAGCAGACAGCCACGTGTCCCGCTTCTGGAGCTTTGCAGCAGAGAGGGAGTTCACAGAAAAGAGAGAGAGAGAGAGAGAGAGAGAGAGAGAGAGAGAGAGAGAGAGAGAGAGAAGAATGAGAGCATCTTGGATGGGGAGATTGGGAGATCTGAAGCAGTGAGATACTGTAGATAGATAGATAGATAGATAGATAGATAGATAGATAGATAGATAGATAGATAGATAGATAGATAGACAGACAGACAGACAGACAGACAGACAGACAGACAGACAGATAGGGGTTAGAGTACATGGACACCGGTGAAATGGGAATGTAGGGAACCTAAATGTTTTGAAGAATATCTTGACCATTAAGATGCAGTGAGGAATTTTACAATCCTGCGTTGTTGTAGAACACATTCTTTCATAGAATGTTCAAAAACTTCCCCACTGAAGGGTTCACAGACTGCGTGGGGATGAGTTTTTGCTGCATATGCCCTATTGTCCTAACTTTACGCAATAACAGGATTCATATGTAAAAGGTACAGTTAACTCTGTCATGACGGCCTCCCACCACCACCACTACACCTGCAGAGGCAGTAATTCTCCCAGCCATGAAGAAACACTAACACCTAGGGAAGCAAGAGAGCATATAGAGGCTGGAGAGACTGTGGGAGTGGGACAGACAGAGAGACAGAAGGACTGACCCTCATGCTGGGGCTTTTCAAACAAAAACAAAAAAGAAAGGAAGGAAGAGGAAAAAAATGAACAAATATTCTCATAACTCGTACCATGTGTTTCCATCGGAGGATTACTGAGCATACGCAGAACCAGTACACTCAATCCCTGTTATATCACCACTCTTTAGCGGGAGGCTGGGTTTGGTAAGAGATGTGTTTTTTTTTCTTCATTTTTTCCCCCTCTCCAGGCCAGGGTAATTGATTTCTATCACCATATTGCTGATCTTATTAAAACATCTAATCACCACGGTAACACCGGGGCATAGCGACACCACGGCAACAGCCAGAGTGGCGTGTAAGAGTGGCGCATTTCTACCCATAATGCTCTTACCCCGGAGAGAAAGTCAATTATTGGGTCCACTTTGATGGCGCCCAGTAATGAAGATTAAGAGGCCATCACGGGGGCCATATTATTTTTGCAGAAAACCCAGTCATGGCCTATTGCTCTTTATAACACAGGGCTGCATTAAAAAGAGAAATTGTTTCGTTTCATTTCGTTTCGTTTCTTTCTTTCTTTCTTTCTTTCTTTCTTTCTTTCTTTCTTTCTTTCTTTCTTTCTTTCTTTCTTTTTTTCTTTCTTTCTTTCTTTCTTTCTTTTTTTCTTCCTTTCTCTTCTTCCCGGTCTCCATGGCCCTGTTCCATCAATTATAAAGACGTGTCCTGGCAACACATGCAGTCTGCCTCAGTTAGCAGTGAGAAGGGCCGGGGAAAAGTTGTCACCTGGAGAGTAAACCACAGCCTGTGGAAGCAGCCGACACTGGTCTTTATGTGGCGCAGCTGTGGCACAGTTCTGGCACAGATTTGGCATGGATGTGGCGGATCTGTGGGAGGCCTCTCCCCAGGGTGGCCTGCGATCATAGTGATGTGATGTTTTTGTTCTGAATAATGTGCTGCAGAAGCATCAGTAGCCTGCGCCAGTGTTGTGGGAGAAGCTGGCACATGCAAACTCCGCCCCCTTCTGATTGGTCTCAGTCAGACGAAACCCACACATGGAGAATGATCAGAGCGACTACATCCCAGCCCCATTTTTTTCTTTTTCTTTTGCTCTTCCCCTCTGTGTGTTGGGATGTCCCCATGGCTCTGCTACTCTCATGCTGTTCCCTGGGGACACTGGATGCTCAGTACAGAGCGGGATCACCTTAGAAAGCAGCGCTGTGTCTGTATGTGTCCCTGGGCATCTGAAGTGTGTGTGCGCGTGTGTGTGTGTGTGTGTGTGTGTGTGTGTGTGTGGGTGTGTGGGTGTGTGTGTGTGTTCTAATGTGTGTGTGCTGTCGCTGCGTTGACCCACGTGTGTGTTGTGTTTCCTAGAAGAAGCTTCTGGATCAGAGACACACATTCACATGAAGAGAGAGACAGTGTGTGTGTGTGTGTGTGTTTGTGTGTGTGTGTGTGTGTGTGTGACTGTATTTGCCCTGACTGCAATGTGACGCTTGAGAAGGCTTAGTCAGACTGGAGAGGCTGAGTGACAGGTCAAAGATTAGCAGACAGACTGGTGAGTGAATAGTGGTGTGTGTCTGTGTCTGTGTGTGTGTCTGTGTCTGTGTGTCTTTCTGACTTACTGTATGTGTATTAGGGCTGGGCGATATGGCTGAAATCTGTATCACGATATAAGTGTTTCATATCGGTCGATATCGATAATTATTGAAACATTGTGTGACCTATTTAAAAGTAACAGGAGGGAAAAATCTATTCATTTTTATTTTTTTAACTTAACCTTCCTCTGACAGACAATAAGCATTCAGGCAAAATGACTGTCAAAACACGTTCAATGTTACGATCACAATGAAAACTGAGTGATCCGAGAAAGCTCCGGCTGTCTAAACAGTGTGAACACATTAGGATAAGTGGTTTTGATAAAGTGGTATTGTATCATTGAAAATATATCGATATGGCGATATAGTGTCAAATACATATCGATATAAATATTACGATACGATATTACGATAATATCGATATATCGCCCAGCCCTAATGTGTATGTGAGTGTGTGAGAAAAAGGGAGGGAGAGAGATTTGAGATTAGAGAGAGCTTGTCTGTACTCATTTATGCTTCTCTCTCTCTGTTCCTCTCTCTGTATCTATCTCTCTTTCTCTTGCTCTCTCTCTTTCTCTTCTTCGCTCTTTCTATCTCCTCTTTTTGTGTGAGCATCTCACCCACAGAAGAGCAGATCAAAGGATTGCCTGGCACGGCAGCGAGTAGATCATTTACACATCTGTGAAGCGCGCAATCACCACACAGACAAAAGCAGAGGGAAGGGAAAAAAACACCTACCACAGGCATTCATTAATAAGTGAATTCTGCCCAAAGACAAAAGGCGGAAAGCAGGCTAGAAATTGCCATTTATTTTTTCCCCTCTTCAGCCTGCTGAATCCACTGCTGATTATGTATTCTATTTATACGTCGTGGCATGGTTATTGCTCACTTCTCTTCAAACAGGCAAGCTTTCAATCCATTAAGAGATCCGGAGGGATGCATTATTGAATACCAGATTGTCGTAGCACCTTGTTTACCATAGTCTGTTTACTGTAGCTCATGGAATATGGATTTTGGGGTTGGGGTGGTGCAGTCTGAGGGGGTGATGGTGGTGGTGATGGTTGTGGGGGTGTGTTTCAGTGTTGTCGGCAATTGTGCCTTACAACGTGCTGTTTTAAAAAAAACTGCCTTGGCGCCAGAGTGGTGTGTTTTATCAAGTGAAGGACTTTTTTGGGTGAGTGGCTGGAAGCGAGAGAGAAAGAGGAAGATAGGAAGCAAGGGAGAGAGAGAGGGAAAGAGAGACAGAGGGAGCTCGAGAGAGAAAGAGAAAGACTCTTGCTGGGTGATGACATTGAACCCTGTCAACAGGGACGTGTAAAATTAGACTCGGAGTGGGATCGGCTCGCTCGCTTGTTGTGATGAATTCCAAATCAAAACGCACCACTACACTCTTTTTCAGCAGGCGGCCGTCAAGTTTAATACATAAACATGCATGTACACACAAACACACACACACTGTACACACACACTCACACACACGCGTGCACACACACGTGCATATACACATACATAAACACAAACACAGATAGCCACACGCACACATGGCCCCTTATCTCTCTTGCCATGCGTTCGCTGACCGTAGGCAAGTTAAATATTTCCCCTCGGTGTGTTTCAAGGAGAGCTGAAGCCACGCGAGTGGCCTTGGGCATGATGTCGGTCCCTTGAATAGAAGATGAAGTAAACTAGAGCAGTGTGGGTTTCCTGAGACAGGGATAACACACTACCTCCCTCCTCCCTCCTGCTCCAGGACACTCGCTGCCCATTCCCCACTTACTTACTTATTCACTCCTTCACTCCTTTTCTCCTGCTGAACAACCTTAGGCAACGCACAGATGTCAGCTGGTTCTGGAATATTTGGAATCTGTTTCCGGAACAATGAAGACACGTGTTTTAGAATCAGCTGTCCTTCAGCACTTGTTCAGTGCTGTCAGATCTTTTGAATTAATCAGATGAGGAAAACAAGTCTTGACTGTTACTGAGAGTGCTGCCTAACCAGATTAACTGTTTTTCCACAGTTCTTTACATTTTTTTTTACACTGTGAATGGCCAAAGTGCTGTGATATGGACAACCCAAGCCAATGTCCAAAATGTCCTTCCAATCAGGTTCAACCTCGATTCTGTGGCCAGCTGAAATCTATGTTAAGCACCAGTAGGCTTTAAAGCAGCCTATGTAACTCCTGTATTTCACAGCACAGTGGGATGCCGAAATTGTTTAGCAGTTCAGGTCTCTGTGGTTTGTGCTGAGCTCTCACCACAGTGGGCTTCCAGTTATTGACTTCTGTTTGTTCGTGGCAGCGGTTTGGCAGTAGGTTCGGCTCGTCGGGTTTGTGGTTTACACTCTCCCCTCTTAACCCTCACCAACTGCCGCGTCAGCAAGCCTTCAGTTCTGGTTGAGATGTGAGAAGGCATAGAGCGGGAAATCATTTCTGCTCATGTCCTAGTGTTTGATTCCTGGGTAGCTCATAGTCACATTTTTGTGCTGAGATGTGCTAATTGGTTAGCACGTAGGTGATGGTCTTTTCAAAGCAAACCCTTGATCTGGTATTTAAACCTACATTGAGTTTTGCCTCCAATCTTCTTTGTCTCTTTCTATATCATTGTAGATGTGTTGGTAGCATGGTAGAGGTAGTGACTAAAGGCCTGAAACACCCGTAGATCCTAAGGTGCACTACTGACGAAGTGTCCTAGAAATTTTCGCAGACCAACTAGACCCTTTGACTTAGCAAACAAATCCAACAATAGGACAATTGACTCAGGACTCAGGCAATAATAGAATAATAATAAAACGTGTGTGTTAAGTGTTCTCCCAAAGGTCCTAGATTGGAATAAGGTTTGTACTCATTTCTTCTCCCAAAGGGACCTTTCCGAGGTACACAAATATGTTGTGTTTTCCCTAAAGTACGGTAGAGGTAGTGATGGTGAAGGTGCTGGTGTAGTCGTGGATGAGAAGGGTGGTCTGAACAGGGAGTAATAGTGAGAGAGTGAGAGAGAGAGAGAAATGTAACACTTATTTATTATATCATTGTCACTGGTTTATATCATGACATGTTACAACAAAAGCATCCGTTCAGCCTAAGATGGGGGAAAAATCCTCTCCTTCACATCTTGAACATGATATTTACCCTTCTCTCCCCACCCCAATAAACTGACCCCATCATAACAAAACAAACATGCACCAGAACTCATCATTACTAGGTAAACAACAACCTACTGCTACCATCATTTGACCACAACCCTTTGTCCATACACCATCTTTTCCCAAAGAATTCAATATTGTCTGTCGCTTGAAAGTAGACAAATTCAACCGAAATTTTTGACTCTAGAAAGAGAGATAGAGAGAGAAATAGATATATAGACAGAGAGAGAGAAGAAAGACAGGGAGAGATAGTGAGTGTGGTAGTAAAGGTGGTAGTGGTGTGGTGGTGTGGGATGAGAAGGGTGGTCTGAACAGTGAGCGATGAGGGCCTCTGGGAGCTTCTGCTCTCTCGGGTTGATTTAATTGACTGGAATTAAACTTAAGCCAGGTAGGGATGGAGACGCTGGGAAAAATCCATGCTGCTGATCTATAAAGCCCATTAGTGCGTTCGATCAGGATCATATGGCTTATTTTCTCCACAACACCACCGCCACATCTCATAGCAGAGCTGGACATTGGGCTGAGGCGGCATCAACCCTGACTGAAAACTGCTAGACCAGTGACACAAAGGAGCTGCCAGGTGTCACTGAAATGTCTTTGGTCTTGCTAAATATTGTCTATTTTATATTCACAGCTTAAATCAAACAAAGTCGATGTACATTTATTGTGTTAAGGAACCACATTTTATTACATTGTATTACATTACACATAACAGATGATTTTTTATCCAAAGCGACTTACAGTAAAGGGACACATGTTGATTGAATGTGTTTACACGTGAGTTTCCCCCGTTGTTTTACCTGCAGTAGTGTGTCATGCCATACCCTTAGGAGTAAGTTTAGTCTTGCGTTTTCTTTCTTTCTGCGAAGAGATTTCTCCTGGTGTTGTGTGGAAATGCAGCAGAAATGTATGGTGATTAAGAGATGAGTGGTGTATGGGGAATGTGTCCTTGTGTCTGGCAGATGAGGGTGAGGGAGGCTGCCAACGGGCCTAATCCTCCACAAGCAGCCGTGTGCCACTGGGCTTATGGCCGCCATGTTGCTCTTTCTCGGTGCGCGCCATATGTGTTTGAAATACTCACGACATACTGTAATTTCATAGCCAGTCCCTGCCTCAGTCTCAGCTTTTTTCTCCACTTTCTCACACTCACTCTCACACACTCCCTCCCGCTACTCTCACTCTCACCGTTTTTTTTTATCTTTCTACCTGTCTCTCTTCTGCACCTCTCTCTCTCTTTTTCTCTCTCTTTCTATCTCTCTCTCTATGTATCTTCCCCATTTCTCTCTCTCTCTTGGGCTTCTTTCTCTCTCTGTGTTTTTTTTTCATTACCTATCTTTCTCCCTCTCCCCCCCCCCCCACCCTCTGGCGTATAAAAGCATGTCTCCTGTGTTGGTGTTTGACGTTATCGGTGGTATTTCTGACGGTCCATTCCGTTGATGGAAATGCTGCGATTAAGCCATATTATACAGACTTTCCTCGGTGAAAGCTACTTTCCCTTTCCCCAGTAAAGGCCCCGTAACGCTGGAAAATTGTATTTTTATCTGCTACATTTTAATCCTCCTTTGTGTTGTGTCAGGGGAGAGGAGAAGCGAGGGGAAAATAGGAAAATTGATCCCGTCCTGTTTCTTAGAAGGTTCCATATTGATTTTGATGGCCGGGACTGTGCGGCTGCCGGAGGAATCAGAAGTCAAACAGGCAGTACGCCCTCAGTGGGGCCGCTGCTGGCATCTCCCTTCCCACCTCAGCTTTCCAAACACACAGCAGTTTAACTGTTTTGTTTTTTTCATGACTGTTTCCCTGTGCAAAGCCCATGATCAACTCCATAGAGTGAAAAAAATACTAAAATACAATCGCCAGAGCCTGCACTAGCAAGGCAGACATGTTTGCCGTAGGATATTGGTAATATTCTGCCTCCTCCAGGGTTGTTAGCACAGGCTTATGCTGCCCACTGATGCTCAGGGCCGGATCGTCCTGTCCTGCTTTCTACTCAATAAGAGCACCACGGCTTGTCTGTCTCTCACTGTGCTCTTTTAAACTCCCTGGCTTTTTTCATTCCTTTTATCTGTTACGATTTTGGAGCTCAAAAATCCTCCGTCGGTGTGTGTGTGTGTGTGTATGTGTGTGTGGGCAAAGGGTTGGATGTGGGAGATCAGAGTATGAGATGGCACATTTGTCACAACAGTGCGACCGATTCAACTCTGCTCGGTGCGCAGTGTGGCAGTGTTGGCAGGTTCTGTGCTTTTCTGCATCCTCTAAACGGACACACACACACACACACACACACACACAGACACACACACACACACACACAAACGCAATACACGCATCCTCTCGTCTGATTAATGTCTCAGATTAATCTGCAAGAGCTCCAACAGGAGTGTTTTTGTCCGCCTGTGAAAAGCAGAGCCATTTTGAGAGTGGGCCGTAATGAAAAGTGGGCGAGATGTGAGTGCGCTCTGTGCCTTTGAGCCGTGTGGCGCCAGTGCTCGTCACGGTCCCTTTGAAGACCAAGGGCTTCTCCTCACGTCCAGTGAGAAGAGGGGGGGAAGCCGGCGACGACTCAGGCCGGGCTAAACCGACGGCAATGTGCTGGACAAAACATCGCCGATTCCTTCACGCAGCTCTGCTTCCTAAGTGCCCATGAATGCTTAAAAAATATTGAGAAATATTATCCCCACTGTGGATCCTAAGTGTGTCTCGGGTAAACAAAACACTGTCAAGATTATTACACTCCATGACAGGCTGCAACTGAGATAACTGGCAGTTTAGCTCTCTGCACACACTTGTGCACGCTTAGTTAGTTTCTCAATGCCGCCACTGGCCCCCATCTCACAATGACTGACAATTATCCTCTGTTAAATACTGCGGAGTCATTCTTAGAGGAAACTGTGTTTGTATGTTTGTTTGTGTGTTTCTGTGTGTGTGTATTATCTGTTTTACTGTTGTACTGTACTGTATTATGTACTGTATATACATATTCACACACACACGTGCATGCAAATGTATGTATGTATGTATGTGTGTATGTGTGTATGTATGTATGTATGTATGTGTGTG
>CM050214.1:33262706-33270206 GCA_027475355.1 Coilia nasus
GTGCGTTTGATCTTTAACAGGCTGGAGCTTCTGGTCACACCTGCACCACTATTGCCTGTCCGTGTGTGTGTGCGCGCGCGTGTGTGGTTGTGTTTGTCTGTCAGCCTCCCACACTATATTCAGTTAGAGCTACAGCATGGGAGATCTACTAGTAAAAAAAGAAGTTAAATCAATTGATTAATAATTTGAGTCAAGTTGATTTGTGTTGTGCACACAAATGCAAAATCTTGCCTTTCACACTAATAGAAAGCATGATAATATACGGCATGCTGCTCCTTCACCTTTGGATTTTACTATTTCTGGTGAATGGTTGACACATCCCCTATTATGCGTAAGTACACAAATACTGATGTCAAATCTTGCTTTTTAACATTGTTCTGAAACATTCTGCTGAAAGCTGATGGATACAAATCTCATTCCAACGTCCCTGTCAGTGGTTCAATGATGTAGATCATCCTGAAGACTTCAGTACAGAAGCTACTATTTAGAAGCTACTAAGTCAGTCTCATAATAAAAGTCTGTGTGTCTTGATTCCTATAGATTCTGGCATGATCTAGCCTGGTAAACCAGCCCCTCGTACTTCATTTAATTTTGTACAGGGGGTCTGGCAGTGCTGTATTGAGAAATAATTTCTTCCTGGAGGTGTAGGCTCTGATGAAGCTTAAAGCAAATAGTTTTGCCTTTACCTGATCGCTAACGTCTGCCCGTGGCACATGCAATTAGCCTGCCTATGCACAAAAATTCAAATGTAGCACACAAAGTCAATGCCATCGCTCATTAACACTCCCTCTGTTTGCTGATTGGCTGGGCAAAAATTCTACCTAATACAGCAATGTCAGTGGAAGCACTGCCAGACCCTCTGTACAAAATGAAATGAAGTACTACAGGCTGGTTTACCAGGCTAGGCATGTACTGCACACCATGCAGACATTCTGTATTATGACTATTTGACTAATATAGTATGCAGGAGAATAACTAAAAGTAAGCTACAACCAGATCTATAGGGTGTACTGTATGTGAAATGCCTATGGATGGCAGTGGGCTTTAGGGAGAGAGTTTGGAAGACTGTGGCAGACCCATAGAGAACTTAGCTGTAACAAAAAGCGAAGAGTAAAGCACCGAGTGCTTCTTTTATGGCTTCGAATCTGAATCTCAGTGCCCCGGGCGCCATCAGCCGAAGACAAACTAAAGCACAGAAATGAGAGCAGAAAAGGAAGTTTTGTGAGACTTTCTTCTTACTTTCATGGGAGGCTTTGACATGTCCTTCTCTCTCACACTGTGATCATCACTTCCTTTTTTTGTTTTAATGTGGTGGAGAGGGCAGCAAAGAATGTTTCACTGTTTAGTTCCGTTCAGATGAGTGTGAATTATATTCTCTCTTTCTTTCTTTCTTTCTTTCTTTCTTTCTTTCTTTCTTTCTTTCTTTCTTTCTTTCTTTCTTTCTTTCTTTCTCTATGTCTTCTCATTCCCTTTCTCTCTCTCATTTTCTCTCTGTCACTCCCTCCTCTCTTCCTCCCTTGTGCCCACCTCACGTCAGACATCCCCACCCCACCCTCTTTATCCACGCTCCATATAGCAGCCTATTGTTCCGCTTTATAATGCTAAGGAGCCTGCCACTGCTGGAGTGTATCAGCTGTGGCCCTTTCGGAGTGCCGGTGAGATCATCTCTCTTTCTCTCTTTCTCTGCCATATTAAAGAGTCCCCAGACAAAATGCCCTGTCATGTTAATCCAGGCGTTAATAAACAGGAGCCTGTGTAAGTGGATTCAGATCATCTCTGCCGTCTCTTCCCGCCGACGCCGAGCGACGAGCTATCAAAACTGACACACGCATCGGCATTCTTCGCCATAATAATACTAAAAAAGAAAAGTGTTGACTGGCGTTTAGCGAGTCCTATTGTGATGGAAAATGTCACATTATTGAAACAGCACAGATGAGATTAATGCCTAATCTAAGAGAAGGTGCTGCGTCTGAATATCGGCAGATGTAATTGAATGGAATTCTCTTTCAGTTAAGCCGTTAAAGCATTTTATCCATATCGCACACCTATGGATAATGAGATATACAGCCGACATCTCTGGCATTATAACAGGGATTTTGTTTTCTACTGACGCCAATATGTCCTACTCGACAGCGTAGATAAAAACAATTAATAACAAATCGTGTTATTCTTCTTTTTCATTTCCAGATTTCGAAATTGGATATAATCGTTGATGTCACAGCTCTGAATCTAGTTGAGCCCAAGTCATTCTGTTGAATGGCTGTCACAGAGTAATAACAAAGGGACTATTGAAGTGGATTTTTTTTCTCTTTTTTTTCATTCTGTGACCATTGCCTATTTTTACGGCTCGCAAAAGAACAGCCAAGATATGATTACTTTTTTCATTACATAGAAAATGACATAGCTCCCAGACTTGGTTTCTCTGTCCCCCCGCTAGCTCTTTGGTTAGCTTTTCATCGAGGCGAAAGAAAGAAAGACAGAAAGAAAGAAGATTTGGTTTAACCAGCATTCTTGGCTGTATAAAGGGGGCCCAACAATGTCGGACAGGCACACAGCGTGGTGAGCTTCCATGTGCAGGAGTAGGGAA
The DNA here is from genome assembly GCA_027475355.1 of Coilia nasus. Taxonomy (NCBI): domain Eukaryota; kingdom Metazoa; phylum Chordata; class Actinopteri; order Clupeiformes; family Engraulidae; genus Coilia; species Coilia nasus. The sequence goes on from CM050214.1 coordinate 33,265,294, forward strand.
TGTGCTGAGAAATTGAGCCCCCGAATGGAACTGCTTTTTACAGGCCCGGGCTGAAGCCTGCACAAATGAAGACTGACACATTTGTATTGATGTGAAATTGAAGTGGTTGGATACTGGCTGTGTCGGGAGAACCTTATTTACATGGCAATTAGCAGATTTAATAAGCATTTTTTCTCTTGATTAATATAATTACAGTATACATTAGTGTGTGTAACTGTGTGTCTGGAAAAAGTATTTGTGCGTACGTGCATGTGTGTGTGTGTGTGAATGGGTGCATAGCGTGTTTGTGTGTTTGTTTTCATATATATATATATATGTGTGTGTGTGTGTGTGTGTGTGTGTGTGTGTGTGTGTGCGTGTGCGTGTGTGTGTGGGGTGGTGTGTGTGTGTGTATGGGCTGGCTGTGTGGTGTGTGCTTAGAGACAGAGGCACAGAGAGGCCTGATTGCACTGGCAGAAAGGAGAGAGAGCCATCGCTTTAAGTAACCCAAGTCCTTCATGTTCAACGATTACTCAGGGGCCAGTTGGATCAATCACCTGCCCAATTACTCCTCCAGCTGGAGAGCCCAATATTCCTGAGCCACTGCCACCTCTGCTGATGGTGAGCTTGAGGCCGCCATACGCACACACACAAACACATACACGGACACACACAATGCCACCTCTGCTGATGTGGTGAGCTTGAGGCTGTCATACACACACACGCACACACCCAAACACACGAACACACACACACACTGCCACCTCTGCTAATGTGGTGAGCTTGAGGCCACCATACACACACACACATACACACACACACACACACACACACACACACAGCCACCGCTGCTGATGTGGTGCTGCTTGAGGCCGCCACACACGCACGTTGGTGTGTGTGTGTGTGTGTAGATGCTCACAGGCACACTCTGTCCCCTCAAAGACACAAGACACTCCATCAGTGTGCAGTGTGTCACAAACACACACACGGGTTAGGACAGTGAGAGGAGAGACAGAGAAAGACATAAGAATAGTGATAAATAAAAAGACAGAGCGAGACAAGGACAGAGCGAGCAGAGAGGAACAGACACAACTAAAAGAAAAGTCAGAGAAATAAAGAGCTAAATGTGCAGGGAAAGATAGACAAAGATAGGAAATGACAAACACAGCGAATAAAGATAAAAAGGAGATGATAGATAGATAGATAGATAGATAGATAGATAGATAGATAGATAGATAGATAGATAGATAGATAGATAGATAGATAGATAGATAGATAGATAGATAGATAGACAGACAGACAGACAGACAGACAGACAGACAGACAGACAGACACTTTGACTTTGAGAGACATTTGCCTCTCTGTCACACACATGCAGTCTGTCTGACTGTCTAGCCTGTTAAAACCTTTTTAATAAAGTGCATCGGTAATGGACGGACCCCTGGTGCAGTAGTGTCTGTGTGTGTGTGTGTGTGTGTGTGTGTGTGTGTGTGTGTGTGTGTGTGTGTGTGTGTGTGTGTGTGTGTCTGTGTGTGTGTGTGTCTGTGTGTCTGTGTGTCTGTGTGTCTGTGTGTCTGTGTGTCTGTGTGCGTGGTTGTGTGGGAGGCCCCTTATTGTACTGTCCAGAAATGTCTGAACAGTACGCCAAACAGTGACTATTACTAATTCCCAGTTCAGTGTTAACTTCCTCACTAATTGACAGGCAGTCAAATGTGCCATGTTTCTGTAGGTCAACTTTCTGGGCACACTGTTGTGTGTGTGTGTGTGTGTGTGTGTGTGTGTGTGTGTGTGTGTGTGTGTGTGTGTGTGTGTGTGTGTGTGTGTGTGTGTGTGTGTGTGTGTGCCTGTATTTGTGTGTGTGTGTGTGTGTGTGTGTGTGTGTAGTCTAGTCTGCACTGCTCACTCACTGTTCAGTGGTTTCTATTGATAGCCATATAGAATTCATCGGCTACTTTAACTCAACCCAAGCCCACTGACATTGTGCTGTCATTCTGAATATAAACGTTGATTCGAGCCAGTGCCTGGTTAAGGGCCCTCTTTCAGCTGCGCTGCTTTTGCTAAAGGCAGGGGGAAAAGCACATATGTATTCTAAATAGGTCAAGGATAAATAAATGTCATGATTTGTGTAGATTATCATTTAGATTAATGTACACCAGGTAAGGAGCCACGCTACTCTATGGAGCCCCTTCTGCCCGTTACAGGAGTGGAGCAGCCGGCAAGGTTAATTAGGTTTCTCTGCCATGCCTTCATTGACTGGCTGGCTGGCTGGCTGCTAGTGCTGGTGGCGGCCGTTGGCGGATTATTAAGCTGCATCGCCATGGTGTTGACTTCTATCTGAAGAGGGAAGTGGCTCCTAATATCCATGTCGAATTGGATGGATTTCAGGTCATCGCGCCCTTGACATGAGTGATGCGTCAAACTCGTAGCCGAGAGAGAGAGAGGGAGGCTGAGTGGGTTTTTTGCACTTCAGACTCAAGCCCCGTTGCTCAATAGAAATGGAGGCTCTGTCACAAATTATTTCCCCTTGCCCTGCACCGATGGAAATGTGCCATTTTTGTCGATGTTATTCTTGCTACACGTTAGCACCATCATGCTGAGCACAATTATAAGAAGAAATTCTCTTTACAATCATAACACATACTGTGTATGTTAAGTATCTCTATTTAAAAAAAGTCTACCTACATTCATTTTAAAAGTAATTATTTTAAATCATTTAAATACATTTAAAGCCAATTGCCAGTTGCTAATAGAAATTTGAAATGAGAGTTTTCCCACCCACACTCCTTTCTATGCAAAATGCTGTCATGTAATTTTAAATAATTATTTTCTTATAGTAGAAATGTATTCTTATAATACAACAAAATCTGTGTGTAGAGTAGAGATGCGTGCCTTGTGAAGGCCTAGCCCCAGAGCTAGAACATACAGTATAGGTATATTCATGTATGACATATGCTGTGAAATAGCGCAACTTCTGTAGCCAGTTCCCCAAGGCTTTCATTCAGACAGACAGCCCACGTCACAGAGGACTGAGCATCTCCACAGCAGCAGAGGAGAGTGGACTACTGTGATGGGGAGACTTTTTATGTGCACTTAACAAGATTGAGTAAAATCCAAGAGGGCCGTCAGAGATGCCGTTTCTTCGCTGGCATGTGTGGAAATATGGGAGCGTATATCAGGACATGGCTCGATATGACAGCATTCTCTCCACTCTATCCCTCTCCCTCCCTCTCCCTCTCTCTGTTTCTCTCTCTTTATCATGTGCGACACTCGGAAGAGACTTGCTGTCAGCTGTCCCAACACAGAGATTCATTACTGTTCAGGGCCTTCCTGACAGCCACCCCTTCCTCTACACACACACACACACACCACAAACGGCACCCTCGACACCTTTGATAACTGCATGACACAAGTCAGTTTAATGGTGTGTGAAATTACTCCCCACCACTGTCACTGTGTATGGCTGTATCATATATGAACGCTGCTCCCATGCTGCAATACATTATTCAAATATAATATACCACATTAGATTACTACCAGACCTTCAGGATCAAGGATGCAGGATGGATCATGATGATCTGTCTCTATCTAGTCTCGACACATTTATCATGGATGAACATCATCTTTTGTTTTTACAGTTTTTTGTGAATGCTTACACACAAATTTCCAAGTTTGGCTCATTGTTTCAAATCTTTACACACACGTGACCAGTGTTGTATAGTAACGAAGTAATAATACTTCACTACTGTACTTAAGTACATTTTGGAAAAAATTGTACTTACTTGAGTTTTTAAAATAAAAATAAAAAACTTTTACTTTACTATATTTCCAAACCTAATTGCATACTTTTACTCCGATACATTTTCAATGTGCCGTTTAGTTACTGGTTACCAAAAAAAAAAGAAGAAAAAAACTGACTGCAATGAAGTCAGGACGTGCCTGTCTTGTTCGCAATTGCCACTTGCGCATGACAACCAATAGGCTACACCTGTTGGCTTCACGCAGTAAGCTAGCTTCACACTCAGTCCTGATGGAAGAGGAGACGGAGACAGCAGTGTTTTATGTTTTTTTTCTTGATGGGGTGATGTACGCCTCATTTTCAGCACTGACCTAATCTTATTTTAAAAAAAACAAAGGTTTACGAAAGAAAGGTTTCAAACTGTGGTCTCCATCTTCAGATGCCAGATAACATTCAGTTTTCTCTCCACTTTTGTTTATAATGACAGCAATTGGTCATACGTGTGCATTTTCAGCAGTGTAATTGCTTGTCATTTAAGATTAATCATAGGTGCTAAATGACCTTGGCCGAGTTTCCCAGTTAAGAACCTTCTTAACGAACCTTCTAATCTTTGGTAATATGCTAAGATGCAGAGTTCTGGTATAACGTGGCGTCCAACTGAACTCATCAATGCTAAGAAGCATTTTGGGAAACGTGGTTGTTTCTTACGGGAGCCTTAAGAAGGGTCTAAAGAAGTTCTTAACGCTAAGAACGTCTTAACTGCATCTGGGAAACCCGGCCCTTCACCCTTAACCAAAATATAAAAAATATTACAAATTCAGACTGCCTTTGCCTGTTATTAACTTTTACTTGTACTTTTAATTACATTACTTGACTACATTTATTTTTACATTACTTTTCGTACTTAAGTACCAGCAATTTCTGATACTTTAAGACTTTAACTCAAGTAACATTTCAGTCAGTGACTTTGACTTTTACCAAAGTCATTTTTTGAAGGGGTACCTGTACTTTTACTTGAGTGTGATTTTCCAGTACTTTATACAACACTGCACGTGACATAACACAAAAAGCCTGGAGAGAAACATCTCACTTCTGTGTCAAAATGAAACTCTGCAACCAAAAATTAAAACTTCTTTTTCAAAATGACAACAACACACTGACATGCTTTTTACAAGATGGCTGTGAAAAACAAAATAGA
>CM050214.1:33275206-33285206 GCA_027475355.1 Coilia nasus
TCTGATTGTTCTCACCGCCACAACAGAGTGCTTCAGCTGGGAGCACCAAGCTGTTTTCTGGAGCAGGACAGCTTTTGTGTGGATGATGTGTGTGCGTATATAAAGTATGTGTGTATGTGTATGTCAGTCTCTGTGTCTTATAGGGAGGGGGGATAGATAATCAGGCTTTGTCTCTCCCATTACAGTTGTATGTGAGGCCTCAGGCTTTGCAAAGCAAATTAAGACAGTGTTGTTCCTTGATTACATCACCAGTAAATAAATTGAATACTGAAATGAATTTTAAATTGCATAAGCTTTGCACCCTCACTGGTTTTGTGCTTTTGTTTTGGTTTTGTTGTTCTGTGCTTTCACGCCGAAAACGGACACACAAAACCCTCATTGTTATTCCTTTTGTCTCCTGCAGGTAGAAGACGCCATGCTGATGTTCGATAAGACGACTAACAGGCATAGAGGTAAGGCCCCGAGGGTCTTTCATTCAATCTCCTAAAAGTGCTCCAATGGGGAGCGCAGGGGCGCAGGCGGCTCCTGTTGCCACGGTGACCCAGGTTCAAGTCTTTGTCCTGCTCCGTCACGCTTTCCCGCTCTTTCTGTTCAGCTCACAAAAAGGAGGAAAAACACTATGATGAAAGGGGTGTGTAGAAATCGCGAATGCTGGGCATTTCAATAATAACAAAAAACACACTGCATATTTTGAGGGCAAACATTTGTGACAACTGACTATGTCCAAGCAAGGTCGTTTCTTGTCAAATTTTAGCTGAAGTGGATTATTAGAAACATAATGTTTTCTAATTGGCTCTGGGCACAAACAAACAATGCATATGGCTGTTTAAAGAATAAAAAACATGCTTCTTCATATTTGGATGAAGGACATTTCCATGATTGAAATCTATGCTGTGTCTCAGTGAGGTTGTTTCTTGTCACACTGTAGCTGAAGTGGATGCCTTTGTGACAAATTGTTGTCCCATTAGCTTTGAGCACAGACAAACTATTGAGAACCCAATGTCCTATTGTGTGCATGTGATGTCATGGATGAGGATGGAGGCCCCAGGTGGGAGATGTGATTGTCTATCTCTGCTGCATCAGGTGTCAGTGGGGTGTGTCGACTGGTTCACTCATTGACCAGACGGAAAAAGGGTGTGTGTGTGTGTGTGTGTGTGTGTGTGTGATGATGGTTGTCCGCTGTGGATGTGTGACTAAGATGTGGGGTAGGGGGATTGGAGTGTGGAATGGAAAGCAGCTAGCGGTCATCTCAGTGTAGCTGTGATGGGGATTTGGGTGCGGGTGGGCGGTTTTGGTGGCCGACAAAATGTTTTGTCAAACCAGCTGCCAGGTTTGTTCTGGGGGGTGTTGAGCCGTAAACATGTATGTGTGTGTGTGTGTGGGTGTGTTGGGGGGTGTGGTGCGATAACAGTAAGATGGAACTCAGCAGAAGCGTGGCTGTTATCTGCCTCCCTTATCACCTCTTTATCTGGGATTAGCGGGAGGCTTCTCTCTGAAGCAGAGGACTTTCCAAAGACACAGGCACACACACACACACACACACACACACACACACACACACACACACACACACACACACACACACACCAACTCTAGATTCTCACATCCATTTTTCCCCTCCTTTCAAACTCAAACACATGTGTGTATGTGTATGTGTGTGTGTGTCTGTGAGGCTTTGCACCATTCTGAATAGAGAAGCGAAAGCTACAAGGACTGGCAGTTGGCTGCCCTGAAAGGGCATCAGGGGCAGAAGAGGTGTTGTATGTGGTGATTTTTATGCAGAAAGAGAAGTATTCCTAGTGCTTGTAGGAGAGAGCCAGAGGGAGGGTAATGCAGGTTAGCTAACGGAGCTGTACTGGCCTGCTGTGTGTGTTTGTGTCTGTATGTGCCAGTGTGTGTGTGTGTGTGTGTGTGTGTGTGTTTACTGTGGTAAAAAAGAAAACAGTCCTCTCACTCAAGTGGAAGTAAAAAGTACATATGTCCACAATATAAAAAAAAAAAAAACTCAGCTTAAGCTTTTATTCACTCTTCTCGTCTGTTGATTTGACAGCTCTCCTCCACCAAAACATGACAGCATCCTCTTTTTATGTCCTTTGGGGTTCACTTCACTCTAAATGGCTACAGCACAGTGCTTGAAAAGTCACTTCTAATGAAATAGTTTCTTTTGTGCAACACATGCCTACCTACACTTACCTCAATGGCGTGCCATTAAGCACTTTAGCCTTTCCGTGGGATGATGTTCGTTCGCTGCGCTGGCGGGGAGAGGGCTGTAATTACGCCTGTCATTGGAGTGATATAGAGAGCCCGCTAGCGCACGCTAACCCCTGCGGGGAGGGAACGCTAACACTGGATAAAAGGTTAAGTGCAAAAGGGGGCGGTGTCGTGCAGAAAGAAGATCACCTATGCGGCCATGTGCACGCACCCTGGCTCTGCCTATAGGGGTTTATGTAGGGTTGACGGCTTATTAGTCTACATTTTTTCCATATAGGATTTTTTTATTTGTACATAGCTTGCAGAAGGTCTATGATGTTAGAGCACTGCCATGGTTGTACTAAGTGGAAGGAGAGAGAGAGAGATAGACAGAGAGAAAGAAAGAGGGAGAGAGAGAATGAGAGAGAGAGACCTGACCTCATCTATAACAACTCTGTTCCCAAGACCCATGAAAACAGCCCTGCTCTTTGATTCCATGACCGATGGCTGATACATTGAGCCCTTAAAGATCTTTCCCACCACAAAGTGGCTAAATTCTGGTGCCCTACCACAGAAGCTGTCCTGAAAGCTCTCTGTCCATCCACCCCAAAAGTACTCCAGAACATCATCATCCTCACAAGAAAGGATCTTCTTATTTGTTCTTTTACCTTGTACTTTTGTGGCCTAAGAACTGATGAACACAAAAAACTACTTCTTACTGCTCAGAACTCCCTAACATTTGTGTTGCCCATCACCCATCTCTGTCAGGGGAACATCTGTATGACCATGTGCACTTACATACATTTATTTACATGTGATACAGTGAGACAGTTTGCCCAAAACCTGACATCATTGCTTTATTACAAATGTGGTGTAGATCAGATAAAATTACTCACTCCCCTTCTGGGTATAACGAAATTCGTTTGCCATTATTGAAAAGAAAAAAAATAAAATGCAGCAGAAATTCAGGGGGTGTTACAATTTGATTTAAAGAATACCTGAAACCTTACCTATTTATTATAAAGAAATAACTCACTTATGTATGGCCAAAATTAAACAAAGGGATTGTAAATCATAAAATGGTCTATACTGTACATCTGTGCTGTATGCTCCACCAGCACAATCACGAGGAGCTTTTCAATGACATCACTACAGAATGCAACCATATCCAGGCTCAGGGCAATGAAATGAGGATAAAATTGTAGAAATTAATGATCAAGATAATGCATTTATTATGCTACCAAATCTAGAAAAAAAAAGAGAAAACAAGACACGACCCTGATCCTGTTATTAATACAAATGCATCTCTGTTGAATCCTAGGCCTGTACTTCTTTCATGGTAGGATCAAAGGGTCTCATAAGGTCGGTTCACATGTTGGTCAGCTCTTGGGTCTAGCATAGTTCACTATGCAATTACTGACATGGACCCCTCCTTCATAAATTCATTCACTATCAGGCCACAAATCAGATGTCAATTGAGAGGTAAATCAAGTAATTGAATCCTGGTTTAATAAGGAGTGTGAATTAATGAGTAAAAAGCTTAGACAACTGTCTGACCAAATACCTAGTCAACCACATAACTCATAAGAAATCTTATGAAAAAAACTTAAAGAATATAAATTCATGATTCAAAACATAAAAAAGAAACCCCCTATAATGAAACACTTGAGGAAATTAAAAGCTCAATAAACCAAAACCAGCTTTAGGAAAAAATTAATGATTTAAACCCAAAACAAAATCAACAAACAACTCTAAAGAATGGAGAAATATGGAAGAAATATTTTGAAAACCTTCATGAAAATCACCCACCCAATAACCTCACAATTGGCCAAGAAATCATTAAAGAAAAAATACATTCTCTACAAATTAAATCCTAAAATCATATGGACCTGACAGCATCAGGCCTGCTTAAACACAGCACCCTTGAGCTGCACAAGGTTCTTTTGAGGCTGTTCAATCTTGTTCTTGAAGCTGGCTGCTTTCCTGAGGTCTGGCACAGGGCACTTATTTCCCCAACATTCAAGAGTGGAGACAGATTTGACCCCAACAACTACCAAAGCCTCTGTGTAAATTGTAATCTGGGAAAGGATTTCTGCTGTATTCTAAACACCTGTCTACAGGCCTTCCTTATCAAACACAATGTCTTGAGTAAAGGTCAAATTGGCTTCCTACCAAAACATCGTACCACTGACCATATTTAGGTCCTAATCAACAAACATGCTCTCCAAAAAAAAGGTAAAACATTCACTTGATTTTAGGGAAGCATTTGACATAATGGTTTATTTGGTATATGGGTTAAACATATAACTTAATCAAATCAAATCAATTTATTTAGACAACAAATTTGCTGTGGAAAATGATGACAGCAGAACGGAGTACTTCACCCATGGGTGTGGGGTGAAATAAGGTTGTAGCTTGAGTCACACTGTGAGGGTCAAGTTTTAATCCAAAGTGTAGATGTAGTATATTTATTATGCACTGATGTTACAACAGTGTCCAGCTGTTGCTCATACCTGTGTTTATAGATGGTGAGCAGGCAGTCAAGCAGGTAGCAAGCAGGCGTGGTTGGTGAGAGGCAGGTGGGCAGGGAGGGAGAGGCAAACGGCAGGCAGGTGAGTAGGTGGCACACAGTGGAGCAAATCCAAATTGGTTGTAATTCACAAGAAGGTTCACAAAACGAGTTAATCCAAAACATACAATGTTTCATTGAAAATATCAATTACAGTATGTAGTTCCAAAATATAAGCTTAAAGCATTAAAAAACTATTGAACTACAACATCTTCCATTGTCTAACTTAGGCTGATCACCATGTGGAAGACGCCATCTTTACCTACCCGTGCCGTAAGCTATGTCAAAATAAAAGTTCTCGGCTGAAGGCCTGCAAGTCTCAAACAAAGTAAGAGTCTAAACAGAAGGCAAATTTGGCTCAAACACCTACTTTGTGCACTATTTATATTAATGAGTTAGCGGTGTTACTGGAACAATCTACAGCTCCTGCACTCTCCCCAAACAATATGCAAGTTACTTTCCTGCTCTTTGCAGATGAGCTGGTGCTGCTGTCGACCACCGAACATGGACTACAGCAGCACCTGGATCTGTTAGAGCACTATTGTAAGAACTGGGCCCTGACAGTTAATTTGGCAAAAATAAAATTGTAACCTTTTAAAAGAAAGCCAGATCTCAGGCAACCAGACACCTTTCCATTTTAGGATACACTGCCCTAGAGCATTCATTATGTTATGATTATGTTATGAAACTCAGTGCCTCAGGAAGCTTTGACCTTGCAGTAAATGCGCTAAAAGAAAAAGCTCATAGAGCTTTCTATACTATCAAAAGAAAATTTCATATTATCAGTTAAAATCTGGTACAAATCCTTGACAGTGTCATTGTACCTATTGCATTGTATGGATGTGAAATAACTCAGTAAGCTAGACCAAGTGGAACAAACATCCTATAGAATCTCTGCAGGCAGAATTTGTTAGAAATATCCCCAGGGTCCAATAAAAGCACCCACAAATACAGGGCAGAATTAGGCAGACTGCCACTGGCATTAAAAATATACAAAAGAGATCCCTAAAGTGGACCCATCTAAAATCTGGTGCAGAGGGCATTTCTAAAGTTTCAAGCGTTTAAAACCCAAGAGGTCAGCCCCTTGGTTCACTGGCACTGCACTAAGAAACGATTTCTTGCTGGAGGTGTGGACTCCTGAAATTTAAAACAAGTGGCTCTGCCTTTACCCAATCGCTAATGTCTGGCCGTCATGTATGCAATTAGCCTACCTAAGCACTACAATTCAAATGTAGCGTCAATGTCATCGCTCACATCGTGGATTCGCTTGGTTCGAATACATGAATGTCAGCAGCAGCAACGTCAGGCCCTCTGTACAAAATGAAATGAAGTACGTTTATCAGGTTTACCATGCTAACTTAACACTATAAAGAAATTATGAATTGGCAGATTATCTCTTAACATTCAGAGATATAAAGCAGAGATAGATCCTTACCAAGTACAGGCTAACTGACCAAAGTCTCGCCATAGAGAATACAGGGCGATATAAAAAGCATGGCTCCCAAGAGAGCAGTGGATCTGTGGTCACTGTATGACAGAGATGCACTTTCTAATTTACTTTCCAAAATATGAGTTTACAAAGAACACAAAGTACTTGTGCATGTAGGAAGAGCACCTTAGGGAGAAACTATAGCTATTACACCTACCCCTACACTATCTATAATCAAGTAAATAGTTCAGGCTGTTAGTCCCTACTCCCAGGTGTAACACGCACAACTGGCCGCTGACTACAGCTATTCACGCAACCTCATGTGAGCTGTACAGGACAGAGCAGCTGAGGGGGTGGCCAACTGGAGCCGTACAGACAGATGCTCAACAAGGGTTAACCTGAACCAGCCGGCTACCGTTACAGTGACTGGGGCTGCTGGGTCCGTTTACATGATCCACTCAGCAGCACCTACCTATCGCTTTCCCCCATGGCTTTCACCATGCCAACTTGTAGTTTTACTTGGGCACAATCCCTGGTGCTGAACAAAATGAAATTAAGTTTTTTGAAAGAAAAGTTCGCACTCCTTTGGATATTTTCTTTTTCAGTGTTTATTCATAGGCTGGTTTCACCATGCCAACAACATGCATCTCATCCAGGACCACTGGCAAGCCTTTGCAGTTTCCTCCAACATTTCCTTAACAATTAAAATAACTAGATAAATACATAAAAATACAAGACACTTGCACATGTGGGGAGAGCACCCATTGTACCACACTTCAGGCTTTCCTAACTACAGCCATTACAATTGGAATATGAACAACTTAGAAAACAATATTTTTTACTCTTCTCAGACGAAATACCAAATGTTAGCTTCATCTGAAACTATAAGAAATTAGCCCACCTTCTACAGTAGGAGAAGGACTGAATGCTCGGTTAGCTGCACAATATGTTACAGCCTGCAATACCCTGAGAGACAGTGAGCCTGACTAACAATGTATACATTTATTGTTGTTTTTCAGTGTTGCCCTATTTAAACCATTCGCATGTATGTGTGTGTGTGTGTGTGTGTGTGTGTGTGTGTGTGTGTGTGTGTGTGTGTGTGTGTGTGTGTGTGTGTGTGTGTGTGTGTGTGTGTGTGTGTGTGTGTGCGCTTGTGTGTTGAAGGGTTGTGCTGCCAGAGGTTTCTTGTGTCCGGATGTGGTGAGCTAACCCAGACACACTTCCACACTTCCCCGTTTTCTCTCACATCATCCTGGACAAGCCATGGTGGTGGGTTAGGGGGTGAGACAGTGGTGGAGGAAATGAGGGAAGAGATAAATAAGCAGAGAGAGAAGGGTAGATAACAAGACAGAGAGAGAGAGAGAGAAAGAGAAGGGTAGAGAGAGAGAAAGTGTGTGAGAGAGAGGGAGAAGGGTAGAGAGTGAGAGAGAAGGAGAAGGGTAGAGAGAGAGGGGGAGAAGAGTAGAGGGTGGGAGAGAGAGTAAGAGAGAGAGAGAAAAGGGTAGAGAGTGAGAATAAGAAGAGCTAACTCTGTCACAGCATACAGTGCAGTCTTGTGAGGTGTTTGCTGTGTGTTTATGCTTATGCATTGTTGTAAAGTGTATGTGTACTGTTCTGTCTGTTTTCTATATTATTTGAAACACACACACACACACACACACACACACACACACACACACACACACACACACACACACACACACACACACACACACACACACACACACATGCATACAGACAGAGAACAGAGAAAAAACAAGTACCTGCACACATCCAGTCTCAATAGTAGCAGGTGAAACATGTTAACTTTGTCTTTCATTTGTCTTGTGTCTGTAATGGCTTTTCATTTGCAGTCTAGCGTTCATCCTGCTTTCATTTATCACTTCATGTCAGCCCATGTCACCAAGTGCCACCCTCCTTTTGGAACACAAAACTTTCTTAAGGAGATGCTATGTCTGGAGAGAGAATGCTTCATTTTTTAGAATATATTTTGGATGGACTGAGGAGGTAATGAGAAGACACAGGAGAGGAAGATGAGAGAGAATGATAGAAACAAACACACAGGGAAGAAGAGAGTGATGGATACAGACAGAGAGAGAGAGAAAGGAAGAAACAAAAACAGACAGACGGAGAGAAGGAAAGGGAGACAAAGAGAGTGGGGATTGGGGACTCCTGGAGGCTTTTATGCAGGGCTCTTAGAGCAGAAATGAGGTTTGTTAGATGAATGTCTTCTTTTCTTTTCTTTTCTCTTCTCTTTTCTTGTATTATCTTCTTTTCTTTTCTCTTCTCCTCTCCTCTCCTCTCTTTTATTCACTTCTGATCTCTTATCTCCCATCTTTTCTCTTCTTCTCTCCTCTCTACTCCTTCTCTCTTCTTTATGCCTTTCTGACCCTGTCCTTCTCTCTTCTACTCTCCTCACTTCTCCACCTCCTCTTCTTTACTGCCTTCTCCTCTCTATTCATTCCCTCTGCTCTCTTCTCTCTTCTTCTCACCACTCCTCTCCTCTCTTCTCCTCTCTCCACTATTCTCCTCTGATCCCCTCCTCTCTGTCACATCAGCCTTTTTTAAAAAGTGTCCTTCTTTCAACACCTCAAGGTTATGCCTGAAAGAGCCACCAAAAGGACATGGATTTTCTCTTGTTGTCCTGCCTTTACTCTCTCTTTATCTCTCTTTCTCTCTCCATCTCTCTCTCATCATCTCCCTTCTTCTGTCTTCTGTCTTCAATCCGCCATGATATCAACCTGAATATGGGCGCTGTCACTGTTGCTCCGAACAAAGTTGCTAAAAACCTGGGCGTCATGACTGATGACCGGCTATCATTCTCTGACCACATTGCCTCCGTAGTGCGGTCTTGCCGCTATGCACTTTACAACATTAGAAAAATCAGGCCATACCTGACCCAATATGCTGCTCAGTTCCTGGTACAGGATATGGTCATCTCTCGCCTCGATTACTGCAACTCCCTTCTGGCTGGCCTACCTGCTTGTGCAATCAAACCATTGCAAATGGTCCAGAACGCAGCAGCACGACTGGTTTTCAATCAACCCAAAAGGGCACGTCACTTCGCTCTTCATCAACCTGCATTGGCTCCCGGTGGCTGACAGAATTCAGCACAAGGCTTTGACTCTAGCTTATCTCAACATCACACTAAAGGCTTACATCCTGTCCCGTCCCGATCCCCTAATACGAACTGTCTGCCCGTACCCTCTCCTCAAACAAGGCGAGGTCACATCAGCAGCAACATCCCTCTCGACCTTTAAAAAGTTTGTGAAAACCTTTCTTTTCTGAGACTGCTTCCTTTCCTAACAAAACAAACCTCTATTAACCAACTCTTTACCTAGTTGACTCATGCTTCTGTAAGTCTCTGTGTTTACAGGGTGTGTGTGTCTGAAGTATCCCTGCCCTGGGAAACTTAGCTAAGGCACATGTATCTTCTTGTGTGTATGTGTGTAGTCTGTTTACTCTGTGTTCCTCTGCACCTGGTAGCTTATTATGTTCTCCTTTTGTAAGTTGCTTTGGATCAAAGCATCTGCTAAGTGTAATGTAATGTAATGCAATGTCTTCACCCCCTGTCTATTTCACTTTTTCTCTGTCTGTCTCTCTGTCTCTCTCTCTCTCATTCTCTCCACTCTCTCTCTCCTCTTTCTTCTGTGTGATGGTTCTGCTGGAAGTGTGGCAGTGGTACAAAGGGGCAGAGTGAGGCCCATCCCACTGCTATTTGCAGCTCCAAAATGAGGAGCATTGTGTGGGAACTTGAGCTGGGCAAAGCCACCGCTCCCTTTGCCCTCTGCATTGCAGGATAACACACTCTA
>CM050214.1:33287706-33290206 GCA_027475355.1 Coilia nasus
GGATCGCTTGCAGCCCAGGCACGGATACGCACCACTCCCAGACAGCACAGACAGAGGACTCTGTGTAACATGCCACGCCGCACTGCATCCCTTCTGGCTTTACCAAACACACACACACACACACACACACACACACACACACACACACACACACACACACACCCACACACACACACACACACACACACACACACACACACACAGGTCTTTTATATATTTGTTTACACATTTTCCATCCACATGTTTGCTTTTATGTGTAGCTGTGTTAAGAGTGACTTCGTGTGACTTAATGTTTCATGTCTGGTAATTGCATAAAATAGCAAGACTAAAGTTTCACTAAGATGTATTAGTCAGGGTAGTTAGCCCATGGCCTCCATTTTGGCCCTGGCAGTAATGGTTTCCCTGTCTTTGAGTCTTACATCAACTGACTGTGTGCATCTGTGTCTAACTGGTTAGATTTGGAGTGTGACCTAAACAATGTGCTGCAATTTGTTATCTGCTTTGTCCTGCTCTGTGTTTGTCCTCTTCTTTGGTTCATCCTCATGAGGTCTTTGTCTCTTCTACTGTTGTATCCTTTGATCTTGTCTGATGTGGTTTGATGACTGGTTCTTTTCAACAGTATAATTTAGTGAGGCCTGATCTGGTGAGCGGTTCTTGTCTCGTACCATCTGGTCTGATCTGATGTGGTTTAATCTCAGACTGGTAGCTGGACCACGGTGGATGTGTGACGCTCACTCCCTCAGCTGAGAGCGATTGCACTAGTCTGGAAAGAAAGGACATGCGGAAGGACAGAGAGAGACTGAGAGGGAGAAAGACAGAAATACAGAGGAGGAGTGGAAGGGATAGAGTAAGGTATGCAGTGCAGAAAGGAGTGAAAGTGATAGAAGAGAGGATGGAGGACAGATTGAGAAAGATGGAAAGAGAGAGAGATGTAAGTGGAGGGGATTAAACACAGAGGGATGGAGAGAGGGTAGCCATAAGGAGGGTCAGCCTGAGAAAGAGAGATGGACAGAGAGACAGGGAGGGAAAGTCAAAGAGAAAGAAAGAGAGGGTGATTAGGAAAGGAGGTTGGAAAAGATAAAGAGAGGGAGATTGAGTGGGTGAACGCTAAAAAGGCAAGGAGAGTGAAGGAAAGAGTGAAAATGAAAGAGAATACATGATAGACAGAGGAAGGCGAGAGAGGAAGTTACAATGAAAGGAGAAGGAATAAAAAATAGAAGGATAGTGGGAGGAGAGAAGGGTAGAAGGGAGGAGATGGAAAGAGAATGAGGGAAGGTGAGCGGGAGACAAGGTGAGAGGAAGAAATTGGTAAAGAATGACGGAAATGGAGAGAGGGAGTAAGTGAAAGAGAGAAATGGAGAGATGGAGAGAGTGAAAAAGACTCTGTGGGGCTTCAGAGAGACAAGCAGCAGGCAGCCTGGGTCCACTTACAGCAATTAGATCTCACTCCAGCACACATAGCACACACATACACATGCACACACAGTAATGCCTTCACGCACCTTCACACTCACACACACCCACACACACAGTAGACATATACACACGCAGACATACACACATCCACACTCACACACACCCACACACACACAGTATACATGTACACACACAGACATACACACACACACACGGTAAAACAGCTCTCGTGTCCCTCTGGTCAGCACTGGTGCCAGCGGGGACTGGCCGGTCTCACCTGGTACACCTTGATGGCCGACACCTCAGCCACCATCGCTGGCTTTGAAAGCGCAGCCAGGAATGTCACACTGGAGAACGCCAAGGCATCAGGCTTTTCAAGTGCCAGCCAAATATTTGGATTAGGCCCTTAGAGAGCTGATCTAATGGCCAGAGCTACTGGAGGGCGGGAGAGGAGAGCAGGAGAGAGGAGTGGAGGAGACAGAAGAAGGGGAGGACAGGAGAGGAGAGGAGAGGAGAGGAGAGGAGGGCAGAGTCAAGAGGTGGTGAGGAGAGGCGAGGGGTGGCTAGCCATGCCAGATGTGTCTGTCCCCTTGGCCCAAGTACCTGCAGACTCCCCTTGGAAGCCGTGACACACTGTCTGCTCAGAAAGTCACACACACACAAACAGACATACACAAACACACACACACACACACACACGCACACACAGATGTACGAAAATGCACACGGACAGATGTACACAAACACACGGACACCGACTTTCACAAACACACACACACACACACACACACACACACACACACACACACACACACACACACACAAACAGTGAGGCACCCACTGTCTGCCACTGTCAGAGTGAGTTTGAGTAGTGTTTTGCATGGTGAAGAGCTTTTTGAAGGAGTGTGTGTGTGTGTGTGTGTGTGTGTGTGTGTGTGTGTGTGCGTGCGTGCGTGTGTGTGTGTGTGTTTGTGTGTGTGTCGGTGTGTGTGTGTGTGTGTCGGTGTGTGTGTGTGTGTGTGTAAGGAGTTTCAGTAGCAGTCTCTATCGCTGAAGACTAGTCGGAGTGCTTTTTCCTATCTTC
>CM050214.1:33300206-33307706 GCA_027475355.1 Coilia nasus
CTGGAGTTCACTGGTCCATTTAGGAGTCGCTGCACAAAACCTAACCGAAAGGCTGCTGTTCTGCTTTGCAAATGGACCAGTCCATGTCCACCCTCCTCTTTTGGTAAGTACAGCACACTCTGTGGGACCCAGTGTAGTTTATCCCAAAAAAAGTTAATTAAAATTGACTGGATTTTTGACAAGACATGGGCAGGAGGATCTATACATGCAAGGCGGTGCCAGAGGGAGGAGGCTACCAGGTTGTTGATAATGAGCACACGCCCTCTATATGACATGTTTTTCACAAGGAAAATCCATTTTTCAAGACGGGCCTTAACTTTTTCCACAATCCCTTCAAAATTCTTCTGCATAAAAGGCACATCCCCAAGAAACACCCCCAAATACTTGAAACCTTCTTTGGACCATGTCAAGCCACCAGGAAGACTTGGTGCCCCATTAGGCCACCTGCCCATCAGCACTGCCACACTCTTTCCCCAGTTAACTTTTGCAGCTGAGCATGTTCTAAAATCATTAAAAATTTGTAACGTGGTGTCAACGTCCCTCTGGCTACTTACAAGTATAGCGACATCATCAGCATAAGCAGATATTTTAAACACATGTTCACAATTGGGAATTGTGACCCCTTTAATATTAAGTCGTAATTTGGCTAGAAGAGGTTCAATGGCCAACGAGTATAGCATGCCCGACAAAGGGCAACCTTGCCTAATACCCCTACTGACCTTAAAAGGAGCACACAAGTCACCATTAATTTTCAGAATACTTTCAATGTCACTGTACAACACTCTTATTTTATTAATAAAACCAGAGTTAAAACCAAAGGCATTCAAAACATTCCTTAAATAGCTATGCTCAATACGGTCAAAGGCCTTTTCCTGGTCAATTGAAATAAGCCCAAACTCCAAATGTTGACTTTTTCCAATTTCTAAGATGTCTCTGATAAAAGCAATGTTATCATGTATAACCCTACCTGGCACACAGTAGGTTTGGTCAGGATGAATGACTTCTTCTAAAACTTTAGCAAGCCTGTTAGCTAACACTTTGGAAAGCAGACGATATTCTGCACTGAGGATAGAGACAGGCCTCCATGATCTAATATCATTGAGATCTCCTTTTTTCGGCAACAGGGTTATTACTGCCCTTCGACAACTTAGAGGCAGCCGCCCCTTGGTCAAGCTGTCGCTCAATACAAGAAGCAAATCCGCACCAATTTCTGGCCAGAAGCACTTGTAGAACTCAACAGGCAGCCCATCTATGCCCGGTGTCTTGCCATTCTCCATGCTTTGGAGGGCTTTTTGCATTTCCTCCAAGGTCAAAGCCTTCCCGAGGTCTGCATTGGCTCTGCTGGACACCTGAGGAAGATTCTCAAAAAAGACATGATCACGTACCTGCTCACTAGGGAGTTCACTCTTAAAAAGTTCTTTGTAAAACCTGACCGCCCTTTTTCGAATTTCACTTTGGTCAGTCAAGAGTGTTCCATCCTCAGAAATCAAAGAATGCAAAAGCCTTTTCTGGCCATTTTTTCTTTCCAGACTAAAAAAGAACTTAGAAGGTGCATCCATCATTTCAACGTTCTGAAACCGAGATCTGACCAAAGCTCCGTGAGCAGGGATGCCTAATAAATCGGCCAATAAGTTCTTTTTCATTTTTAGAGCTTCTCTGTGTTCTTGGTTTATTGCAGGGCCAATTAAACCCTGAAGCTCCATTATCTCCGTCTCTAAACCTTTAATTCGTTGAGCTATGTCCCTTGTGACATTGGAAGTATACTGTTGACACAGTTGTTTAATCTGAATTTTCGCAATGTCCCACCACTGTTGTAGTGATTGAAAAGAAACCTTTGTGGTCCTAAAATCATTCCAAAAATATTTAAAAACATCCCTAAAATGAGCATCATCTAGAAGGCTTGAATTAAAATGCCAGTAAGCACTCTTATGCTTAATATTGTTAATAAAAAGATTGCAAACCACCATGCAATGATCAGAGAACCCAACTGGAAAAATAAAACAACCCCTAAAAAAACTCAGTTGGTGTTTAAAGCCATAAAACCTATCCAATCTTGCCATTGAAATCATATTACCATATGAATGCACCCATGTATATTGTTTTTGCAACAGATGGAAATTTCGCCATATGTCAACTAAATCTTGCGAACCTAGGAGCTCGACAAGCCTTTTTTGAGATGGCATATGAGGCTCAACATGATTCCTGTCCAGACCACATGCAGTACAATTAAAATCTCCCCCCAGAACTAAAACATCTTCAGAATCACAATTCTTGAGAGTATCATCTAGGGTCTGTAAGAATAGCATTCTGTCAATACTCTTAGTAGGAGCATACACACAAATAAAAACAAAACACCTGTTCTCAAACTGGGCTTTTACTTTCAATATATGAAGAAGGAATAAAATTCTTAGAAAAAAGAATAGCAACCCCTCCACTGGTTGAGTTATTATGACTTAAAACAGCCAGCCCGTCAAACTCTCTTGCCCAAACTACACTGATGCCAACATCCGTATGGGTTTCTTGTGCAAACGCAATGTCAATTTTCTTTTGCTTAACCGTTTCAAAGAAAAGCGCCCTTTTCACACGGTCCCTTGCTCCATTTAAGTTCAATGAAGCAATGCGTAACCCGCTCATGAAAAGAAATAAGAAATAAAACTTCACAAACATGATAATAAAAAAATGCTGGAAATTACTTTTGACTATTCTCATCATTAATACCTAAAACAACATTGAGCTTCGTGAGAATTTTCCTAAGACGGTAAATTTCTGGATTAGTGAAACCTCCTTCAGTCATCAAAGTCTTTGTTTTTGTTACAAACTGCTCTACATCAGGGAAAAACTCGTCAATTTGAACGTTTCGTGCATGTTTTGTTTTAACTAGAAAGGTTTTAATATCTTGGAGCTCATAAGACCGACTTGGAAAGCCACTTTGACGCAGGCTGCATGTAACGCTACAATCAGACATGTCACTTTCACTCTCAGCGTCGGTAAGACTTAAATCCACCGAACCATCTTTCTTTTTCGCTTGGCGACGGGAGCTACGCCGTCCCTTCCTTTTATTGGGTGTTTTAAACACCTCACCATCAAAATTAAGACTCTCGTCCTCGGCCAAAACTGGGGCAGGGTCTAATACCTCCTGCGAAGTAACCTCGCTCGTTTCCAGAGCAGCGTCATTGAATTGCTCTGCCACTGAATCAGCCCAGACAACCGGCCCAGGTGTCTCCACTGTTTCAGCTTGAGCTTGTGCTGTGGGCGCGGAGGCCTCGCCCGCCACGCCGCCAGCCACGCCACCCCCTCCCTCCGTAGACACATCACTACTGGATGACTGTCTCTCCCCGGTGTTTTCCGGAGACTCATGGCGGTCATTAGCAGGTTGTTTTTTGGGACAACCTCGAACCAAATGCCCAGTTTCACCACACTCAAAACACCTCATAATATGCGTAGTAGCATACACAACATAATTAAAATCATCAACTTTAATATTCATCGCCAAATCAAGGTCACGATTGCCCTCCATAATCATAAACACAAAGCGCCTAAAGGAGACAACGTGTTTCAAAAGCGGGGATTTACTAGATATCGCTATCTTTTTAATTGAAGAGACAACTTTCCCATAACGAGATAGCGATTCAAGCAAGACATCATCCTTAATAAAAGGCGGGACGTTGGACAGAATTACTTTTTTTGACGGTGTTGACAACGGTAGCACAGAAGTAAAAACGCCATCTATTTCAATTCCTCTTTCCACCAGTACATTCACTAAGTCAATGGTTTCAAGGAACAAAACGATTGCGTTGTTCATGCGAGCAGCAGACACAATTTTATCATGGCCAACAATTTCCCCGACAACTAGACTACACTCTTCAACGCTGGCGGTGGAGTTGATTTTAATTCCATGCCGCCGCGTGAGAGATTCAAACCTTCCCGCGCCTGAGGCAGTCATGCTTCCAAACAGGAGAGCAGACGCCTAGGTTAGGAGGCCGAGGCAAACAACACAACTAAACCACAAAAACCTAAACACAATATCCTCAAACACGACAGAACAAGACAAACAAACAAACAAAACACAAAGACAAAAATGCAAGAAAAAGATAGAAAACAGCGATAGAAAGTGAACAAGCACTCCAGTACTCACTCACACACGCTCTGCAGCTCCACCCACACTCACTCAGCCATGCGCACTGACAGCGAGAGAGAGAGAGAGAGAGAGAAAGAAAATGTGTGACTGTGATGGAGGGCAAAAAGGAGAGAGAGGTAGAAGGAGAAAAAAGAGAAAGACAGAGATTGACGATACCTTTATTAAACAAGGTTCAGGTACACTCACATTGCACTGTGAGTAACAAAGTGGCATATACAGGAACTCATATTACCACTAATTACCCCTAACATCGCCAGTCCATCCACCCCTTTGTCCACAGACCCTCTTCATGCTGAATGTTAGAGAGAGAGAGAGAGAGTGAGAGAGAGAGAGAGAGCGCAAGAGAGAGCGAGAGAGAGGAAAACAAACAAAAGACAATGGAGGGTCCTCCCATCTAGCCCTTCTAGGGCGTCCAATTAAGCTACCTCGCCTACATTTTACATAGTACGACTACAATCAAGCAAGTGGTGGCCTGGCGGTTAAGGTAACGGACCTCTGAATGTAGGATCTCGGAGTCGAATCCGCCAACTGTCAGACGTTCCATTGAGGTACCCTGAGCATGGTACCGTTTCCACACATAGCTCCCCAGGTGCCGTTGTCATGGCTTCCCCTTGCTCACGTGTGATGTGTTAAATGCAGGTTGCAGTTTTGTTGTGCGCACCTAGTGTGTGGGGTGGTGTTGTGCGATGTGTGTAATCACAATGATTAATAGTAATCACTGTCACTTTATCAAGACTTGTATGTGTAGGACAGAGTAAGTACCACTGTAGGGTAATCCTGAGCTGACCAAAGGCACAGCAAAACAAAGCTCAGATTGAATAAAACTGTGGAGGTTCATGTAATTTCTGCATGGTGGAGATGGGTAAGTACATACTGTACTGTCATCGCAAACAGTGATTTTGGGACACTTTAGCAACACTTCAAGAGAAACATCCCACTGGAGTTGAGCTGTGGCTCAAGCGGCCATGAGCAGGGTTGTGTAAGCTGCTGTGTGTTTTACTTGGCTCATGTAAACTCGATGTGCTATTGTCTGTTTGCCAAACTTACATCTGATGCGGACCCCCTCTTGAGACCTGGGTTTATTGTTTCATTATTCTGTTAATTTCATTCACGCTGCTCTTATCGTTGCCGTGCAGTGTTGATGCTGCGCTGACGGGCTGCCAATCATGTGGAGATTGCATCTCGAGCGAGCGTTGTCACGGTGATGACGTCGCTGCACTAATTGAGCCGAGCATGGAGACAATTCCCTCCAAGCGAATCCGTCTGTCGCCGGCCTGTCAGCGGCCCACCCGTGGATGACAGGAACGTGAGGCATGGGCGTGTACAGGTCCACGTGTGTGTGTGTGTGTGTGTGTGTGTGTGTGTGTGTGTGTGTGTGTGTGTGTGTGTGTGCGCGCGCACGCGCCCTGGAGAGTGTATACATGTATGTGATTATGTTTACGTGGGTTTGTTGCATAGGTGAATGCATGAGTGTAGGCACTATGTGTGTATGTGTCTTTCTGTCTGCTTAATGTTTATTGTGTTTGTGTATATGTGTGTGTGTGTGTGTGTGTGTGTGTGTGTGTGTGTGTGTGTGTGTGTGTGTTTGCCTATGCGTGACTGTTGTTGCTATATGTGTGTTGTGTCCCTGTGGGAGAGCTCGGCTCCCCGATGTCATTTTCCTCCTGACAAAAGGCGCTTGCGGCTGATTGCCTGATTTATCCACACGCTACGCTCCTTGCTCTTCCCCCAGCACACGCCACACACAAACACAGCCACTTAATCACAACACACACACACACATAGTTACACAATTCAACAGACTCACAATTTCGAACAAACACACAATCACGTTATCATACTGACACACAATTACTTAATCACACAAATACACAGTTTAACGAACACACAATCACCTAATCACACAATTGCACAGACTTAATCACACAAGTCCACAGTTACACAAACACATAGACACTTAAATCACGCAGTTGAACAATCATTCAGCTACACAATCATATAGACACACAATTACTCAGAAACAAAATAGTTTCCACAATCACATAATCACACAGTCATACAGTAATTACACAAGGTTACATTGCATAGACACAATCATGTGTACACACAAACACAAACGTGCAAACACGAAATCACAATATTAAGAAATCACACAACGGCACAGTATGTTATCCTAATAATGCCAGGAAACCTTAGTGGCTACATTATTCTTGGTAGCCAGCTGATAGAAACTAAAGGTTACCTGTATTAGAGATGGATTTTAGCCTGTGATGTTTAATCAATGTGACAGCTGGGTGCAGATAAAAGTTTCCAGAAGTGTCTTGTGCCAGTGATGCCCAGAAAGGTGCCAAGTATCTGCCACCTCTCGAGGAGTTGGAAATACCACAAAAGATTTGACTTTGACACTTCCACATTTACCATACACTTTCATCCACAGTGACTTTTCAGTCTAGTACACATAAATCAGTGTGTGTGTGTGTGTGTGTGTGTGTGTGTGTGTGTGTGTGGGGGGGGGGGGGGGGGTTTAAAACTTTAGGGAAGCAGAAAAATAAAATGCAAGGTGTATTGTACATTGTACCATATTGTGGATTGTGCGTATTGCATTGTAGCTGTGTTGGATAGTGATTTAGCTTTGCCTAATTGGCAGGTGAAATTTACCTGGATGTGGACCAGGCCTCCCTCGGACCAAGTGCAAGGCATTATGATGTTATATTCTGATAAGTGTGAAGCATTATGCTATCATACTCAGATCAGTCTGAGGCATTACGATGCCATATTGGGGTCAGTATGTCATATCCGGATCAGCGTGTGACATTATGATATCATATCCAGATCAGTCTGAAGCATTATGATGTCATATCCTGATCTGTCTGTGGCATTAATCTTTACCACTCTTGGTCCTCTTGTCTGGGTCCCATCCGCACCGCCCTGAATCAGTACACCCTGGGAGTGCTCAAAGCAGCCTTGAGGGAGGAGTGGTGTGAGGTGTTGGCTTGCAGTGGCAGTAGCGTCCCTGTGCTGAGCCACATGTGCTTGAAGCCTGGACGCTACGGGTGCACTAAGCTAGCTGCAGCACCATCAATAGCTGATGAGCAGCACTTAGGAGGCAGGGTCAGAGCCAGAGGAACACGATGATATCATGTTTAATAAAGCATGCTGGGACCGCACTGACAGAGAAATGGCCTCTGAAAACTCACACTGTGTGTGCGTGTGTGTGTGTGTGTGTGTGTGTGTGTGTGTGTGTGTGTGTGTGTGTGTGTGTGTGCGCATGCATATGTGTGTGTGTGTGTGTGTTTGGGCATGTGTGCTTGCGTGTGTGTGTGTGTGTGTGTATGTGTGTCCTTGTATGAGCAAGTGTGTAT
>CM050214.1:33310206-33317706 GCA_027475355.1 Coilia nasus
CTTCTTTAGCCTTTCCTATCTCTGTGTGTATCTCCCTATTCTCTGTTTTTGTCCCACTCTTACCCCCCTACATCTCTCCCACATTTACTTAGCGTCACCCTCTTTCTGAGGGCGTCTCATTTTGTTTTGCCCCATTCCTGTCACTCCATCCCTCCACCGTCTGTGTCTCTGTCTGTGTCTGTGTCTCTGTCTCTCTCTCTCTCTCTCTCTCTCTCTCTCTCTCTCTCTCTCTCTCTCTCTCTCTCTGTCTCTCTCCATGACATCTCTCTATCTCTCATATTTTTGCCACCCCTGCGTGGCGTGTCTGGTGTGAAAAAGCAGGTGAGAATGCCCCCACCCACCCCGCGCCTAGTGTGCCATTGTGTGGCGCCTCAGTACAAACTGAATGGTGGTAATGTTATTGCTGTGTAAAGTGATAAGGGGAAGGGGGGAACGCATAGCCAGACCTGCTGCCCATTGTCTTCAATGACAATACCCCCGAGCTGGCACATGAATACTGATATCTCCCTCTGTTTCTGTCATTCTCTTTCTCTCTCTCTCTCTCTCTCTCTCTCTCTCTCTCTCTCTCTCTCTCTCTCTCTCTCTCTGTAAATTCTAAATTCTAAAATCTCTGTTGCCCAAGGTACAGTTATAGCATGTTAGCAAACAATATAACATTAAAAATTTATTTTTTTTCTGTTGCTCTTTACTCTGTCCCTCTCTCACTCCCTCTCTCTGCCCTGCCCCCCACCCCCTTTCTCTCGGTGGCTTCGCTGGCGTCATCCTGTCTCACAGACACCACAGGCCTTTCAGGACATGAGACATTTATGTGCCTGGCTGTCCAGAGTAGCCATCTCTGTGCTTTATGTTTGCATTGATATTCCCTTTGTGTCGCCTCTCGGTCGTCGCTTTATTAGCACCTAATACCTAATATAAATTGTGTGTGTGTGTGTGTGTGTGTGTGTGTGTGTGTGTGTGTGTGTGTGTGTGTGTGGTGTGTGTAGGTAGTTAGTGCTTATGAACATGTTTCCAAAGACGCCACCCTGGTCGAACATAAGCCAGACAAGAGGAGGGAGAGGAAGATAAAGAAAAAGAGAGAGAGAGAGAGAGAGAGAGAGAGAGAGAGAGAGAGAGAGAGAGAGAGAGAGAGAGAGAGAGAGAGAGAGAGAGAGAGAGAGAGAGAGAGAGAGAGAGAGAGAGAGAGAAAGAGACTTTTTTAACGATGCTTTATTGTAACAAGAGATTGGGGGTATTGCTAACAGAACTATCTAACCCAAATCAAAAATAGTCAGTTGTTCAAAAAGGGACAAACAAGATTTCATCATCATCTGTCACAGAGCAGATGGAGCCCAACACAGCACCATTTCTTCTGAAATTCACCAACTGTCCTTGTTAGCTTGTAAAAGTACAAATCAGCTGTAACTCTGGACTTAATTAGATTTTTTTTAAACCGCAACAACACCATCCCCAGCTTTTTCCTGCATCCTGTTTTTTCTGCTCAAGTTGATTGCCAGTTTGGCTTCTCCAACACAATAAAGTTCATACTTTTCTCTGCGCTTTGACTATAGAAAAAAACAAGTATAAAACCTTTTTTGGAAAAAAAAAAAAAAAAAAAAACAGGACAGGATTTGCTCAAGTCAGTGTTGATTGCAGATGTTATGGTATTCACAGCAATGGCTCAATGTAGGACTCACCACTGAAGAACACTCATTCTTTTTGTTAAGGGAGGCTTATACAGCACTCTCCATACAGGTTTTACCTTATTAGCAATACCTAGCCTCTCCCTCCGAACAGTATCCATTTTACCCTTCAAAGCGTCCTTATTTAGTACCTTGACCATATTTCTATACACCGCCCTCCCAGTTGCTGAATGCAAGCATATTCGGTCACATTCCCCAAAATTTAACAGAGGGCTGGCATAACCACATTCTGTCAGACCAGGCTAATCATTACATGACCCCAGTACGATAGGCTCCTCAAGCAGCCACTGAATCGATGAAAATCCCCCACCCACTGATGTCTGAAAAGTCCCCAAACCCTGAACAAACTTTAGGCCTTTCCACACTGCCGAGAAACCCACGATTCTTACCCCAAATTAGCAGCGTGCCTGTACCTTTCACACTGACCCACACAGGGTGGCGTATCCAAACGACACAGCAGTCAACCCGCCTCGAACCCTACACTTTTTGTCGGTGATGTGAACACGCCAACACACCGACCCAGGTTGGGTGGCATGGTACAGTAACACATAAGGTTTAAAAGCATATAGATGCAAGCAATCTCTCAAAATGTGCTGTTTTTTTAACAAAAATCATGTAGTCCATAACTCCCCTGAGTTCGCAATTTGTTTTTAATTTAATGCTGTACATGGACTGTTGACTTTATAATGGGAATGTGCAAGGAATGATAGCCCACAATTTTTAGTTGTTTGGAATGTGTTTGAATGATAAAGGCTGAGGCAAAAGTCCAAATGCACAGTTTAAAATTAAACAGAAAGAAATAGCGAGTTCATGTCCAGTTACGTGTGGCATAATGTTACAGTTCCACTGGACTCAAAGTACGCTTTCCTTTCACATTACTGTCCCGGGGTGAACCTGTGATTTTGACCCTGGTTAAATAGCAGGTTTGCAATGTGAAAACACCTTTTTTTTGCAACATAATGGCAGTTGTCAAGATCCAGCTGCCCAGGGTCCATTTGAAATATGTCCAGACCTAGATTACTGACTCCATGCAGGATGCTGTAGGCCAGTAGTCTCCATGCCTGGGTGATTGAAGCTGTCAGTAGCCACTGGACAAACTGTAGTCTGTAAGTGTCTTTTCTGCTAAGTCCTTGTCCTTCCTTACCCCTAGACAACAAAAGCACAGCTTGGGGGACCTAATGTAGAGCATCACAAAAAAAGTTTACCATATTGCTCTGAATGATGTTGGGCAGTCCATCTGGGGGCTCAACACAAGCGAGTTTGTGCAACAGTGCTGAAGCCACCAGATTGTTGACTATGAGTGCACATCCTCTATATTATAGCTGAGGGAGCAGCGTCTTCCCTTTCTCCAAGCGACCTTTGACCTTCTCCAGCATTCCATTCCAGTTCTTTTGAACATATGGCACTGGACTCAAAGTACGCCTTCCTTTCACATTACTGTCCCGGGGTGAACCTGTGATTTTGACCCTGGTTAAATAGCAGGTTTGCAATGTGAAAACACCTTTTTTTTGCAACATAATGGCAGTTGTCAAGATCCAGCTGCCCAGGGTCCATTTGAAATATGTCCAGACCTAGATTA
This sequence comes from Coilia nasus, assembly GCA_027475355.1. NCBI lineage: Eukaryota > Metazoa > Chordata > Actinopteri > Clupeiformes > Engraulidae > Coilia > Coilia nasus. Next base: position 33,313,465 of record CM050214.1, read on the forward strand.
CTGACTCCATGCAGGATGCTGTAGGCCAGTAGTCTCCATGCCTGGGTGATTGAAGCTGTCAGTAGCCACTGGACAAACTGTAGTCTGTAAGTGTCTTTTCTGCTAAGTCCTTGTCCTTCCTTACCCCTAGACAACAAAAGCACAGCTTGGGGGACCTAATGTAGAGCATCACAAAAAAAGTTTACCATATTGCTCTGAATGATGTTGGGCAGTCCATCTGGGGGCTCAACACAAGCGAGTTTGTGCAACAGTGCTGAAGCCACCAGATTGTTGACTATGAGTGCACATCCTCTATATTATAGCTGAGGGAGCAGCGTCTTCCCTTTCTCCAAGCGACCTTTGACCTTCTCCAGCATTCCATTCCAGTTCTTTTGAACATATGGCAGTATGTTCAAAGCCAGGAGCACCGCCAGGAGGTCCTCCCCTATGCATTTTCATAACACCTTATAAATATCCAGACACCCCATCTACTCCAGGAAACTTGCCATTCTCCATGCTCATGAGTGCTTTTTCAATTTCTTGGAGGGGTTATCAGTTTCATGGTGACTCCCTTCAGGCACCCTGCGCAAACCATCACTTAAAGATAACCTGCGGATATCTTTAAGTGATGATATTATGCCTTTTTTGTCGCATAGGAAGTATACTGTTGACAGAGCAATTTAATTTGAGTCTTTCCATACTCCCACCAATCTCACAAAGATGAAAAGGAATTCTTTCACCTCCAAAAAAATCCCAAAAGTAATTAAAAGTGTCCCTAAAGTGTTTATCCCTCAGAAGTGACAACACCAATAAGCACCTTAACAGATATTGTGCAAGTCACAGCAGAGTGATCAGAAAAGCCAGTTGGCGAGATGCAACAACATTCAACCATTTCAGAGCATATACCCTATCCAAGCGTACAAAAGAAATGTAATTAGCTCTAATGTATATTGCCTGACCCCTTGATGCATGACCCTCCATGTGTCAAGCAGATCCTGAGCTTTGCATAACTGACTTGCAGCCTTCTAAGAGAGCATGTGAGGCTCTATGGGATTCCTATCCATTTTATCATCCACAGTGCAATTACAGTTTTTCTCAGTCGCTTTGGTGCTTTTCTCACATCAGTATTTACATTTGCACAGCAGTTAGTGCATTTCTCAAAACAATTAGTGCAAACTGCAAAACCTAGTGGATAACCTGTAAAAGCACGTCACTTGCTCAAAATGGATAGTCCATTCCTCAAAAGCAAGTATTCATGTCATTGAAACTGCCAGTGTCACCAAAATGAGAAGTCTTGACACCATGGTTTATGAACAAGATAGTCAAATGGCTTTGCCATGTTTTCATTATGACAGTTTATTCTCTCAGTGTTTTACAATGCAAAAAAAGGTAAGAACTCTGTGACACAACCTGAAAATGCTCAAGACAGCACTACATACTACTTATACAGCCATTTGAAAACTACAGTAAAGTTACACATTGCTGTAGTTAGGGGAGTAGGTGAGTACAAGACACTGAGTACATATGTTTCACATTTTTACTGTATATGCTCTTTGCAATTCTACAGCATTGTGCAAAAGAAAAATACACTACAGTCACTTATTTAGAACAAACACCCTTTTGGTAGAGCTGTGCACAAATGTGAACAAGCCCAATCAGAGATGGCAACCTGGTCCCCCATCCTCCTCAGGGTCATTGCATGTGGACAGACATACAGACACACAGACACACAGACACACACATCATTGCAATACCTGGTCAGTCCCCTCTGGGGTACCAGGTAACAATATAACAGTACATATTGTAACTGAACATAGGTAAATCATTGTGGCACATCCAGACGTTCCTGTTTGTCTGGCCACATGTTTTGATCTACATCACAATGGATATCCTCCCTTGCAATGCAGCGAGAAAAATATCTCCTGGAGTGGCGAATCCACCCTCTGCATGACTCTGCTGTGATGTCATCACATGCTGCATCCATGGCTGCTAGCAAGGCCATTTGCGCATGTGGACGCCGGTCATAAACCTTTCACCTCCAGGCAGAGAAAATCTCCTCTATCGGATTAAGGAATGGGGAGTAGGTAGGTAGATATTCAACCAGCATCCTGCCATGTGCTGCAAACCACTGTCTGAGCAGATGTGAGTGGTAAAAACAGACATTATCCCACACAACAACATACTTGTTGAGTTGGCCCCCACCGCTTTCATTCTCAGGGACTATATCCCTGTAAAGAGTGTCTAGAAAAGTCAGCAGATGTTCTGTGACCATCTGATGACCAAGACAGCTGAAGTTCACCTGAGAGCAATTGTTCAATGTAGAAGACATTTTCAGTAAACAATGATAAAGAAAGGTATAGCATTTGGTTGAAAGATAACTAGTTCAACAATTTTCTATGTAATGACTTAAGCAATGAAATGAAGACTATTAGTTTTAATGGGAACGACTATTCAACATCCATAAGTATAGTTAATTTTAACTGACATGACATAAGCAAATGATAATATTATAAAACAACATTGTATTGTATAAAAGCAACTGATACATGTCCAAAGGCATTTGCAATTTGTTCAGAGGAAGGAGAAATTGCTACTATGATGTGCACAAATGACTAAATGTTGTGGAGGTTAAACTAATAGTTATGAGAATTTTCATTCTGATCTGAGAAAAGCACCAAAGCGACTGAGAAAAACTGTAAAATCCCCTCCCATATTGTGAAGAGACCTGTAAGCAACTCATTAATCTTACCAAGAGTGCACACGCATTAACGAAAACAATTACACTTTAAAACAGGTCTTTACCATAAGAAGTCTCGTTTCGACTAGCTGTTGACCATGACAAGAAAGCAGGAGTGTTTTTACAAGATTCTTTTTTCCATTCCACTTCATTTGTTTTGTCACTATGTGTTTCCTGGACCATCATGATTTTTATCATTTGAAATAGATAAAATCTATCAACATCAGCCTTTTCATCTTATCTCTAGCACCATTTCATTTTAAAGTGGCAAAATGTAGCGTATTTGCATTACAGCTACGTTTGGGGAGAGGGTGACTTCTCTTCCTGCACATTTTTCCTCAGCTTAGTCAGAGGTTTATGAAGACACATCACCTCCTTAGAGGAGAACCCCTGCTCTATTATCCAGCAGGCATCTTTGTTAATAAATAGGCAACAATTGGGGAAGGACTACTCCACTTCAACATGATGCTGTCCCTTCGTTTCATGTAAAGAATGACTGATGTCTTCCGCCCTATATTGCAGCGCTACTTCTCCGCTAGGTCTAATGAGATCCCCTAGCAAAATGTCTGACATCGTTAAACAGACTGAATCATTATCATTATCACAAGGAGTACTTGTGGCTCCAACTTTTATTGCTTTAGTGGGGTTGCAGTTAACAAGATCAGCAGGCTTATTCTTCCTTTTAGTTGACTTAAAACCAGTATCTATTTCAACAACCTCTTCTGTGTCGGTTTTTGAGCCAAATCTATCTAGTATGCTAGTTTTAACCTCACTTACAGCCAGCTCCTGTGTGATCAAGTCATTCACAGCAGCATTATTCAGAGGCTCCGCTAAGGGTGAACCACCATCTGTGGCTAGAATGACACTTTCTTCTCTGGAGAGACTAACCAACTGGCTGAGTCTCGCGCTGCCTTTTACATGACCTGACATACGACAGAAAAAAACACACTAAAGTAGCATTACATGTTGCATAAATCATGTACACAAAACCACCAACTTTAAGTTTCATTGTCAAGTCACTCGAAAAGCAAGAAAAGTAGGCCGCACTATGTGTATACCCCATTTATTTACACAAATGTGTTTCGGTGTCCTGTATTCCTCAGTGTGTTCAATAACAGTGAAAAACTTTTTTCGCTGAAAAGATTTTAAATACCCACACCAATTACAGTCCCCCATCATCAACCAATGACCATACAGTGACATGTAACACAATGATGAAGCATATAGTTATTTAACAGGTCTACTGGTCATAAGGCCGCTGTAGACATTAAGGTATTCATCATTCTTGTCTAGCATCATGTAAATGCTAGTAATGGTGATTTACACCTCAGGGAAATGTTCATGTGAGAGACAACCCTGCCATACTGCAGAAGGTGGCTCTCAATCATTTTATCGGTAATGAAAAGGAGGATATTAGAGATGCTTTCGAGAACTTTTGATGTGGGGGTACTAAGTGGCAGGACAGGTATAAGCGTAATCGCCTTATTCATGTGTAAGGCTGACTTAATATGTTTGTGACCGCCATC
>CM050214.1:33322706-33330206 GCA_027475355.1 Coilia nasus
CTTTCTTTCAGCATTTACTAGACTCCGTTATTTTATTCTTCTATTCTTTTATTCTTCCTTATATTTTGTACTGCTTGTTACATTAAGCTTTTTCCAAAACCCGTATTTAAGTACACCAATAATATCTTTCCCCTCAACAAAATTCCTCAAGCATTCGTCTGTTTCTGGTTTTAAATCTTCAATTTAATGAGTTCTACGTCACCGTTTTCAGCCCTCCATCTGTTCCCTACCCCTCACCCCTGCACACACAGGCTTTCTCCTGCCCCCTCTCTCTTGCACTTATAGTCTTCACTTCATAGTCCACACACACACGCACGCACCCACACACACACACGCACACACATAACAAATGTGCATCAGTTCTTGTGTGTGGTAGGTAGATCAAGCGGCTGTGTATGTGTTTGTGTCTATAAATATAGTCCAGTAATGTGTGTATATGTTCAATGGTGCTCTTAATTGTTTTGATTAGTAATTAGCACGTAGCCTTGCATCCCTGTGAGTGCGCCGCGGCAGTGGCATCACTGTAATTAGCGTGTGATGCTGAATGCCACTGGCTCACAAACACCCATTTGCCTCATAGCAGCAAAGCTAACAACCCATCTGAATGCATCCCATGATGCATCACACAAGCAGAAGACACATACAGGCACATGCATCACACAGACAGGAGATTTATGGAGGTTTAGGAACAAAGATCCTTCACGATGTGCATTGTTTTGCTTTTGCACCTGCTGGTATAGACAGGGTCATATTAACACAGGGTGGGGCCCTAGTTTATCTCACCACAAAGATAGATAGATAGATAGATAGATAGATAGATAGATAGATAGATAGATAGATAGATAGACAGACAGACAGACAGACAGACAGACAGACAGACAGACAGACAGACAGACAGACAGACAGACAGACAGACAGACAGACAGACGGGCGGGCAGGCAGGCAGACAGACAGACAGACAGACCAACAAGTACAAACCTGTGCAATTTCTCAATATATTCTTAAAAGGTCCACTTGTACTAATCAAATCTATGGATAATCTGACAAATGGGCATAGATGTATGTCCTCTATGGGAGAGAGAGGCTGCTGTGTGTGATCATCACTCTCTTCCTGTTGTCCTCTCTTGCTGTCAGCAACAGATGATGAGTAGCAGCAAGAGGAAAAAAAGGCGGCGAAGAAAAGATGGCAACAAGTGGCGTTGGGGTGAGGAGTGTTAATCTTGGCAGCGTGGATCTGCTTAGAAACTCCCTGCTGTTGCCGCGGGGACAGCCGTTGTGTGATTGACGTGGCGTAGGTCAAGGACGCGCCGTTATCGGCAGCTTTGATCTCGGCGGTGTGCGTGTGTGTTTAAAGAGCGCTGCTGTGCGTCCTGTGGTACGCTGGACAGAGGTCAGCTCCAGGACCTGGCCAGAGGTCAGAGGTCAGGGCATGGTTGAGTCTGCCACACCTGCTGCTGCTGCTGCTGGTTTAGACACACACCACCCTTCTTCTGCTGACCCATTAAGCAGGTGCAGTCAGGTGGAGGTAAGCCCTCATTTCCTTTTGTGCATTTTTATGCATTTGGTATCTGTGTATGTGTGTGTGTTTAATGTATGAATGTGAAATTTGTGTGTGTGTGTCTCTCTCTCTCTTCCTCCCTCCCTCTTTCTATCACCATCTATCTCCCTCTTCTTCTTTTCACCACATCTCTCTCTGTCTCTCTCTCTGTCTCTATCTCTGTCTCTCTCTCTGTTTCTCTCTCTCTCTCTCTCTCTCTCTCTCTCTCTCTCTCTCTCTCTCTCTGTGAGGTTGAGGTGAGGGTAGGATTAAATTGATGGGCTCAGTTAAAAACTGCATGCTGCATGGTGATCCACATTCCTGTATATCTCCAGTCCAGTCCTCCATCTTAAGTCCACAGACAGAAGTTGTTTTTTTCCCCACTCCTGTTTTTCATCTCTCTGTAGTTTCTTGCTCTCAGGTGACGTGTGTCATAGACGCTAGGGTAAATGTGGACTGGTGCGCTAGTATTTCATGCATGTATCCACGAGGCCCCTGGTCCACGCATGTAAATCTGATCCCAGCAAAAGCACAGACTCTCATTTACACACTCACACACACACACACATGCACGCTCACACACACACACACACACACACACACACACACACACACACACACACACACACATTCTCACCCGTGCCACTGATAGTCATTTTTTATTTATGAGCAATACACATGCTGCCTGTCATATGTTTGCACCCACAGGGGGTTTGGGTGTGTGTGTGTGTGTGTGTGTTGCTACCGCTCGGCTCCCCTGTGGTAGACTCATTGAACACAGTGAAGGGCCATTTTCTGTGTGTGTGTGTGAAATAGGCTTTGCCAACTGTAGGTGTGTGTATGCGCGCACACACGCGTGTGTGAATACTCACAGATGAAAGTACCAATGTACTGAAGTAGGGCCAAGAAACGTGACCACGACTATCTGTCCCTAGGATTTCACACATGTACCTCAGTTACAAGTAACAAATCCAAGATAAATTCTCTTTCATGGGGAAGGTTCAAAGCATGACTTGGAAGAAATGCCCCAGAGACAGAAAGCATCTGTGGCCATAACCTTAGCTAGGGAAAAAAGTGAAAGAGCAACACGGATGAAATCGGTGGGCTGCAGGAAGTAGGTGAAGCTTTACATACATGGAGTCATTCCACACTGTGCTTTATGGTCACAGGACAACAAACACACACACACATGCGGACACACTTACACACAAAAAATCACACACAAACACACAGACATAAAATGAGTACAGGCTTATGTGTTTGAGCACACCCTAAGGAAATAGCTGGAGTGGGCATATGCACAGGGGCTCATGTGTGTGGGAGGCCCTCCGGCTATCACCGACATTTTTGGGGGCCCCAAGGTACCTACTGGCATGCACAGTATGAAATATTCATTCACTCATATGGCAGCGATGCTAAAGGGGCCTATTGCCAGCATTGCGGTTCAAACCGACACACTTACTTAGAAGGAATGGGCTCTATCAAGACACTCCTCATTTGTGTGGAGGGTGCCTATTGGTACATCCATAACGGTCATTTATGGTATGAGTGGTAGGGACACGTCCAGACAAATTTTAAAATGAGCTCAATTGTCCCCACCAATTTTTCCACATATCATGCAGATTGGTGTTGGTGTTGGTAGTAGTGTCCTTACCAAAGCTGAGAGCAGACCTATGTCCTGTGGTATACCCCAGCCCCTCGTGGCCATATTGGTCTTGCTCTGTTTTGATTGATACAGGTCTGCTATCTTTTTATACAGTTCCAATGAATGTGAAACTTTAAGACACCTCTTGAGAACAGATAAATTGGAGATTATGTATAATTTTTTTTTATCAGAAGTCACAGTCTAAAAATGCACAAAAAATTCTCAAACACTGTACATGTTGCTTGCAATTAATTTTTACAAGTAGCGTTTCAGTTTTCGACACCCAGCTGAACAGTCACAAAGATAGTTGGGTGAAACTGAGGCGTGCAGAATTTAAGTATGGAAGTATGGAAGTGTATACTCATTAGCATGCCACAGGCATTCCTAGTGCACTTTAAGAGTGATTAAAGAGAACACTGGAGAGTTCAGGAGCAATGATTCGCTTAACCTGTGCCAGCCTTCTTCAGTGGTTCTTTACAGAGGCTGCTGCTGTCTTACTTTAGCTCCGTAAAAGGGCTTCGCACAACGGTTTCGACAAAGTGTGGTGCACTGTGTATCGGACATTGTATTAGTTTACATTCCATTCTTGTCAGTACCACCCTCCACACTGGTGTTGAACCATTGCTGTCGGCGTGTCGATTACCGTACTGTAATTTTGTTGTTGAAATCTATAGTTTATCATAGTGGCTGTAGATAGAATACTATGAAGTTCACTGCACAGCCGGTGTGCGGGGACAGCAGACATTGTCGAATTTGAAGTGCGCCGCACTTTGTCGAAGCCGGTGTTTGGGCCGGCTTAACCCTCCCTCATAGGTTCCCTCATAGGTCATTGGCTATTGAAGTTAGCCCAGTGCTTTAGCCACTTACCTCCCCCATATCTCAGTGTGTTCTGTGATAGTCTGGATTCATGTAGCGGTGAATAAGCTTCATGTAGTGTTAAGTATGACATCAGTTAATGGTGCTATATGTAAGACATTTACAGCAAGTAATCATGAAATATCACCAAGGATTAAAGAAACATACTAAATTGAAATATTAATTTCACTGACAACGATGGTGCAGCCAGAATATTCATTTTAACATTTTAATTCCAACATGCAATTCTGTTAATGTTTTGATTTGTTTTGATTTATTGTTTTGCCTCTTGCCTCTGCAGTGGAAACAAAGATTTACAGTGTTTTGAATTTAATTGCAGTACCAATTTTGGCCACAGTCCTAAAGATAGTGTACGCGTTTTTAAGTGTTTGTGTTTCCTGGTCATTAAAACAAGGTGTTGTTATTTATTAGCTTCGAATGTTTAGTCACGGGAGTGCATGTAAAAAAGTAAATTGTGGACTTTTAGTGGTTTGTTTATTTGTGACTAATGAACAGGCTACTCTAGCAGTGCCACTGGGACTGCTGTTTGAGTGCATGTTGCAGAAGCATTAATGATGCCAGACTCTGTTTACCAAGCTAGGCTGCTGTAAACAGTAATTCAGTAATGTAACAGCCACAGAATTAGAAACAGAGTACCCGTATCCCCGCATACACTTTCACCACAGACTGGTGTTGGAATCACATGCAGCTCTTTCACGACAGCCCTTGTATCTTATCCCCTTCAAAAACGTTAAAGAAAAACTTAGTGTAAAATGAAAATTGGCATATTAAAAAAACACACCGAATTGGTAAGGTACTGTAACGCTCATTTTAATAAACGATGTGTACACTTACAAAATAGTCAGTGCCTTATTTGAATGCCAGGGCCTTTGTTATTCTACCAATGGAGTATGGAGTTTCTTCAAGATTTTTTAATGGTTAAAAATAGTGTTATGTTTAAGCTTTCTTTATGCCCTTAGCACTAGCATTGTTAGTCTTCTCTACCAAAACGGTAAAATGGTGACATTTGAAATGAAACAGGCTACTGTAATTTTGATCGTCAGCAAACATACCAACTCGGTATGATGATGAACATACCAATGTTCACCTTACACCAAAGTTTTCTTTTCACATCCTCACTTCCACATACAGAGTGCCCCTCTACCTATTCCTCCGCCACATGCATTCTGTGCATTACATCACACCCACCAACATTATCATCGACCATCATTGCTTAAGGCGTTACCGTGTGAACGTTAGTGTTCTGGTAGTTAGCTTGATACAGGTGAATGGGCAGATATCCGTGCCACATTAGTTAACTTGTTACAGGTAAGTGTGCAGGCATCTGTTCAACATTAGTTAGCTTGTTACAGTTAAGTGTGCGGGCATTTGTTCAATGTTAGTTAGCTTGTTACAGGTAAATGTGCAGTCATTCATTCCAAGTTGGTTAGCTTGTTACAGGTCAGTGTGCGGACATTCCTGCACTAGTCAATCCATCTCTGTCCATTTCTTTCAACTGCACCAGCACTTATACATGCTGAACAACCTCAGCCTCTAATTCTGTACAGAAAGAGAGAGAGTCAGTCAACGCGCTCTACATCTCTTTTACACCACCCTCAACACAAACACAGATGCACACTGACACATGCATGCGCACGCACACACACACACACACACACACACACACACACACACAAGGACTCTTCTGACATTCTTGTATCATACACTTACCCCTCTTTGATGTCTTTCCTTTTTATTCTTTCCTGCAATAAGTCATCCTTTCATTTCATTCCCTCTTTTCTTAACACAACTGAGCTGCACACATGCTCTCTCTCTCTCTCTCTCTCTCTCTCTCTCTCTCTCTCTCTCTCTCTCTCTCTCCCTTCGCTTCCTCTCTCTCTCCCCCCCTCTCTCTCTCCCTTTTTTTCCTCCTCACCTGTCTGTCACCTCTTTTGCAGAGTCCTTCATGCTCTCAGACCTCTTCAGAATGCACTCACACAGATGTGCACGTACGCACACACACACACACACACACACACATACTCACACAGATTTGCACACACGCACACACACGTATACACATACAGACACACTCACATGGATACTTTTGGTGACTGGTGACTGGAACACAGGTTGTGTGTGTGTGTGTGTGTGTGTGTGTGTGTGTGTGAGTGTGTGTGTGTGTGTGTGTGTGTGTGTGTGTGTGTGTGTGTGTTTGTTTAAGAAAAGAAACACTCAGAGAGAAACACAAAGCAAATAGATCTGAGTGTGTTAGCGTTGCGGCGACGTTGCCTCAGTGAAATATCCTGGCGGCACGCTTATCTGCTCGGCTCACTGGAGTAGGACACCTGGTTGGGCAGCGTAGGGGACGAACTGAGTTGTGTGTGTGTGTGTGTGTGAGAGAGAGAGAGAGAGAGAGAGAGAGAGAGAGAGAGAGAGAGAGAGAGAGAGTCCAGGTGTATGTGTGTTTGATCCACTCTCTGTGTTGACATTTAAAGAGCAGTATCTCTAGCTAGGGATGTCTTAAGGTACTGATAAAGGGGTTGGAACCATTCAACCTGTCTCTCTGTCTCATATGCTTTCTCTCTCTTTGAATCCTCCTCACTCTGCCTCTATTTCTGACTCACCCATGCACACACACACACACACACACACACATGCACACACACACACACACACACACACCAGCACACGCGCACACACACACACACACACACACACACACACACACACACACACACACACACACACACACACACACACACACACACACACACACTTCCACTCTGCCATACACAGCTCCAGCCCTAATTTCAATACTGCATCTTTTCCCTTTCTCCTTCAGTGTTCCCCCCTCCCATTCAGATCATCCCAATACCAACTCACTGACATTCACACCAGCAATGCTCCCTCTATTTCCCCTTCTCTCTTCTCTCTTCTTTTCTCTTTCACAACCTCTCTGTCTTTCTCTTTGGTTTTCATCGCTCTACTTATTTCTCTCTCTCGCTCTCTCTGTCTCTCTAATTCTATTTCTCACTGCCTCTCTCTTTCTCTCTCTCACTCTCTCTGCTTCTCTCTCTCTCTCTCTCTCTCTTCATCAGGCAGTAGCCTCTCCTTATTCTCCTCCTCTCTGTGCAGGGCTGCCACACTGCCTCCTCAGCCTGCCAAAAAGCTGTCTAGCGGATAGAGGCTTCTCTTTGGCCACAGACTTTCTTTCTATTGCTTGCTGCTGTCTTTGCCTTTGTGTGCGTGTGTGTGTATGTATGTACACATGTATGCATATGTGAGTGTGTGTCTGCATTTGTATGTATGTGTGTGTGTGTGTGTGTATGTGCACACCTATGTATGTATGAGTGTAAGTCTGCATTTGTGTGTGTGCGCATGTGTGTGCATGTGTGTGTGTGTGTGTGCACCCATGTGTGTGTGTGTGTGTGTGTGTGTGTGTGTGTGTGTGTGTGTGTGT
>CM050214.1:33335206-33337706 GCA_027475355.1 Coilia nasus
GATTTCTGACCGTTTGTCAATGAACGTTTCAGAATGGTAATATTTGCATGACAAAACAGTGCAAGTGCCCGGCTAAATGCAGTTCAGTCATTCAACTAGCCTGCTAATCTTATGCGAGTCAGTCACAGGCTAACATAATTTAAAGCCCATTCGGTCAGTTTCTCTTATATGCATTTGAACGTCTACGTCACACTGCAGACCCTTTTCGCTTTGGGTCGTTTTTCCGCCTATTGTCTTCTTTTGACTGATATAGAAAATTGGGGAAGAAAAACATTTTGATATGCAGCATGCATATGCAACTCGGGGTGACCTATCATATTTCAAAAGAGCAAGTACTAAACGGTTTCTCGTGGAAGTACACCTTTAATTAGTTCCAATAAGAAGGTACTCAGTAGGTTAGATGGCAAGGTGGAATAGTTTCTGAATGCAAATAGCCGCAAACTGTCTTTAGACTGGAATACTGGGTTTATTTGTACTGCTTTAGTTTTCTTTTTCATCTTTTTTTGCAACTAAAACATAAACCAGAATGTTTTAATGGAATAAACAACCATCTCTTTTCATTTTACTCTCTGTGCATGCTTATTCTGTGTATTAGGAACCCTCTCCATCAACCTCACATGGCAATATTTGTTTGAAGTGTGTGTGTGTGTGTGTGTGTGTGTGTGTGTGTGTGTGTGTGTGTGTGTGTGTGTGTGTGTGTGTGTGTGCGTGCGTGTGTGTGTGTGTGTGTGTGCGCGTTCCCCAGTACACAGTGCTTGCTTGGACAGCAGCCTCTTAAAAGCAGGATTCTGTGGGGTGCGGGCTGTGGTGCTCCTGTCCTGAGGCCCGTGTGTTATTAATGACGACGCACTCCCGAGGCCTGCTGGTTGATGCAGTGGGGCATTTTGGGTAATTTCCGCCTATATTTGACCTTGAACTTCAGGCTCTAATATCTCTGGTTCTACACATTCCATAATGATGACTCATGACTTAAAATGAAGAAGACACTTGGGCCATCAATTCAGACATTCAAGTGTTTTATTATAGTCATTATTGATTCATTTGTGCAGTTGGAAAGACAGAAAAAATTGTAATAAAATTCAGAAACGCCTAAAATATTTGTTGAATTTGCAGTGTGGAAATGGTTATAAGTGTGACAGGAACCTAAAAAAAGCTTTGTATGGTTCACCCACATCATGGTAACAAGTGTACAAAATTTGAAGCAGATAGGCAAAGGTTTACAAGTTTTATACACAAAATACATTTGGTGTACATAGGCGTTTCCAAATATGTCTTCTAACCTATCCAAAATCACCAAATACAAAACAAAATGCTTATTACTAAATATGAAGTATATTTACTTTTTTCTTACCTTCTGACCAACAGTCAACCATGCTGAGTTATTTTCAATGAGCTACTATGTATTTTCTTTGAATAATTTTAGTGGTGGCCTATACTCTCTCCAAATTGCACCCGAAACCTTTCCAAATAAGCAAAACAAAATGTTTATTACTAAATGTGAAGTATATTTACTTTTTTCTTCCCTTCTGAACAACAACCAACCAAGCTAAGTTAATTTCAAGGAACTACTATGTACCAATGTCCTCATACAGTATCAGATTACTAGGCATTTGCATCTTTACATCAGGCTGTGTAAGTCAAATACAAAGTATGTAGATAAGCATAAATGATCCCTTTCACCCACTACACTGTACATTTGAGCTTTTTTCCCCTCAGGGAGGCGCTTTAGACATAGACACAGTCCAGCCTTTTCTCAAATGCCTCCTCCTCATAAGAATCTATACTTGCCGGATAGCCATCGCTCTTTGACAAGATTTCCTCCTCTGCCGCCGTGAAATCAGGGTCAAAGAGCAACTCAAGCACTTTAGAACAGGTAAATCGCTCTATTTTGACACTTACGCGACAATACCAATTAGCCGGCAACACGTGCTAATGCGTAGTGATAGTAAATGCTTGACGCACGAAAACATGCCCCCCGTGCAGACTGGATACGCATGAACCAATCACGTCTCTGGTTACTTCAAAGTAGGGCAACCCATATACTGTTTTAAACCTAAGAGTGTCTACTATTGGACCAAAAAGGTGTCAATCACATCAATACGACTGGTTTGAAAGAGTCACCACATTTTGCCTGCTTGCCCCAAACACGGAAGTGACTCTGGTGTGCGTGCTGCACATCAAAACGACGCTCAAACGTGGAAAATAATGAAATTGAGTGAGCAAAACAAGTTTGGTCATGTAAAGGACATATAAGGCTTTTCTTGTGTATCAATGGATTTGAGATTTAACGTTTTTTGTTAATCGCTACGAGATCGGTAGGATCACCTTCATTTCCAATGGAAAGGAATAGCCATTATTCGTCATGACTTCAATAAGCTCAAAACATGTAAAAATGCAAAAGGTTGAATGTCCCCGTCGAGTAATTTAATCTTTTGGATATAAAATGATTTTAGATGGCAAAAAAAAAAATTGTTTGGTCACTTAAACAGGTAAAAAGTGA
>CM050214.1:33340206-33342706 GCA_027475355.1 Coilia nasus
ATGCATGATTTTAAACGCACTTTAATCATGGGTCATTGTTTACACGCATAATGTGACACTGTTGGGTTAACTTTAACAGATACATAAAACTATAATAGCTATACTGGAATCAAGGACATCGGAAGCCGCGGTAAAATCATATTCAGGGATGACTGCTTATTAAACATTGCATTTTCAGGACTGTGGATGTCATTCATGCTAATATATCTCCCATGAGATGTTTGTCGCTCAATTCTTGACAGTAGTATAATGAGACTAGAGTTGTTGATGTTGCGTGGAGTAACCATAATATTTACTTGAAATCAATCAATCAAACATTAAAGCGGAATTTGCAGCGATAGCCGGTTTTCCAAATGTAATCGTAGCGATCGACTGCACACATATTTATAAAGGCGCCATCTGAGGGGAAATATGCGTATGTGAACAGGAAACATTTCCATTCAATAAAGGTACAAATAATATGTGATGCCCAAATGCGCCTTACAAATATCGTAGCAAGGTGGCCTGGGGCAACCCATGACTCCTTCATCCGGACTAACAGCGTGGTTGGGAATAGGCTGGAAGCTGGCTGAGTGCGTAATGGGTGGCTACTTGATAAGAAATTTAACACCTAAAGTGAATGTACTGGAAAATATACACATGATGTATAGTTTATGCTGTAATTATTCTAATCATTCATAGGAGACAGCGACTTTCTTTTTCACATCCACTTTTATGTCGGACCATTTTTTTTTTTACATCAGCACGGCCCGTGTTTCTGACCTTACCGCACTTACAGCCTTTGCCACATTTGTCCAGGCAAGTTTTTTTGTTTTGGTGCTGATTCCGGTGGAAAGTGAACCAAACAAGATTTTGTGTCTGGCCTCCACCTCCGAAATCAGCACATTCACCTCGCATGCCGAAAAGTTATTTTTCCTTCCTTTCTCCATATCCATTCTCTCAACGGGAGCACTACTACAGGCCTATTTATACTAATTAGCATATTCAATGTGGGGTACTTGAGGGAGGAGACAAGGCGGAGAGTCGGGCTCGTGCATGTGCGCTGGATTTCACATGTACAAAGAGAATGTGCGTGGGAACCTGCTTACGCACGGATTGATACATCTGAATTTTTTTGTGCGTACGCATCTTTCCAGATTTTTCGCGTACGCACAGATTCAGTAGGAAATCCACGCAAGTGTTAGTACATGAGGCCCCAGGTCTGTACATTCTGACCATCAGATTTTGCATTTATATTACCCTTTCATTTAGCAGATGGTCCTCTTCAGAGCAACTTATGGGTAACAACTAGCCTTGTCTCAGGGGCACAGTAATGGCAGATCTGGGGACTGAACTCACATATGCTGGTTTCTTATGCAAGTCTTGATCACAGACCACCAGGACACCACCAGCAACCACTAGCATTTACACTCTGCTGCCAGGCACCAGCCACCAGTCAAATGGTAGATTTCAGACACAAAATAATAATTTACTGTTGAGTGGTTAGTAAATGTTACCATTTATTTGTCAATGTTAAAAATGGTCACTGGTAAAAAATTACACATGCTTAGGGCCTGATGAAACCTCTGCTGAAGCAGACCTCCAGTGTCCCGAGTGGATAGAACCACAGCATTGCACCGCTAGCCTGCAAAGACATTTGACTTTGTGCTCAGAGCACGACATATCCCTAAACAGTGGTGTGTTTAGGCAAACCATGGATGGGCACCCACACTGGGTGGCATTGTTTGCAGTGGTCTAGACTTTCTCAAGACATGTAATGACGAGGCAAACATGGCGGTAGACCGAGAAACCCTCAGAGTATTTGCGAGTGTTGCAGAGGAACTAAAAGAAGCCTTCTGTTCACTCTCCCCCAGTTCTATTCACTGGGGAGGGAAGAGGGAGCCTTTCCTGGCCCAGTGTGAGGAGAGTGGTGTGGGGTGGGAAGGTGTGTGTGTGTGTGTGTGTGTGTGTGTGTGTGTGTGTGTGTGTGTGTGTGTGTGTGTGTGTGTGTGTTTATGTATGTGGTGGGGGATTCAGCAGATAATCCAGCAAAGGGCCACAAAAGACGAGTGTGTGTGTGGGTGTGTGGGTTTCACTCACTCCACCACTCTACCTATAAAAAGACCACAAGCCACTTCAAGTGTAAGTACAAACACACAATCACACACACACACACACACACACACACACACACACACACACACACACACACACACACACGCACACATACACACACACACACACACACACACACACATACATACACACAAATACTGGCATACACAAACATTTGTTTGTTTATTTTGACCAGCAAATACCAAACAAAATATCACAGTATTGAAACTGTGTTCAGAGCCAGCTGTGCCATAGAAGACACACTGTGCAAGAAAAAGGTGTTCATATTTTGGATACACATGCCGTGTTTTCTTCCAGACACGACTACTGCCAGGTGGAACGTGGAACAGAGGGAGAGTGATGAACAGAGAGACAGACAAACAGAGAGGGAGAGAGAGAGGAGGCA
>CM050214.1:33347706-33355206 GCA_027475355.1 Coilia nasus
GCTTGACATGTAAAGGTAGGAACCCTATGTGTGAGGGGGGCAGGGTGGGGTGTCTGTCTCTCTGTGTCTGTCTCTGAATGTTTAAGAGAGACAGAGTTCATGTATCAGCGAGAGAGACAGATAGACACAGGATGCATGTGTGTCTGTGTGTGTGTATGTGTGTGTGTGTGTGTGTGTGTGTGTGTGTGTGTGTGTGTGTGTGTGTGTGTGTGTGTGTGTGTGTGTGTGTTAGAGTGAGAAAGACAGAGATGTTGTGTGGAAGGGCCAATAGGAAGTGTGTGTAGGGTGGTGACCCCCCATCAAAGCCATGGCCGGCAGCAGGAGGATGTACTGAGCAGCTCGTACAGGAAGCCATACAGGGAGGGAGAGGGCAGAAGCTAATGGACTTCATGGTCTGCATCCTGTTCCCACTGAACACACACACACACACACACACACAAAAACAGAAACATATGTGGAAACATACACACTCACATGCACAAATGTCCACTCACACACACCATACACGAACATACATACACTCGGAATTTGTTCCCTCTTACCCACCCTCACTCTTGTTGCCCGGCTTTGACACCAACCCACCCCACCTCACAAATCCTCCACCCACCCATGCCTGATGCCATCTGGCAAGGTGCCCCTTCTGACTAGAACCAACTACAACAGCAGAAGCATAAAAAATAAAAAAAATAATAAAAAATAAAATAACATGTAAATAAATAAATAAAAACATAGTCAGACTTACAAGCCTGTTCTACAAAAGTTGCCACGTCGACAGTTTCTTTGACTGCTGCGGAGTGGTGCACCATGGGCCGTGTCCTTGTCCGCTGGAGGGATGACGGCTATTCTCCACGCCCGCACTGCCCTTGCACCACACTGGCCACTCCTCTCTTCTCTTCTCTTCTCTTCTCTTCTCTTCTCTTCTCTTCTCTTCTCTTCTCTTCTCTTCTCTTTTCTTTTCTTCTCTTCCCTTCTCTCACTCTTCCCCTCTAGCGATAATACGATAATAAGGTATCTTGCGTGATATATAATATCTAAACAAAACAGCCTGTTGTGTAAAATGTGTAAAATACTCCTTTCCACTATGTGGCAGACATGTTCTGGCTGAGAATTACACCAGCCTCCAATGCATTTCCTTGGAAGAAAAAAGCCATTCAAACCAAACCAAGGGAAGTAGCACAGCTAACCAGTGAGCTATTAAAGCTGTAGTGATATACTGAGATTTTTCAATTCAATTAAATGAATGACCATTTACCACTAAAAAGGTACCTTGTAATGGTGTTTTCTGTGTCTCCTGTTAACATACATTTGTTTCTGAATGAGAGTATGTGCCTTTAGCAGAAAGTAGAAGATGGTCTGAGAATGATAGCCTACAAAAAGGCTTTGCTACTATGGTGCGAACTACTAGAGGTGTATGAACAACAGCCTGTAGTTCAATGGCAGAAGGCCTACAAAGCCATACAAAGTGATTTTCATTTAGCCAAGGTAATAATGTATACCCCGGGAAAATGTGGAGAAGGTACCACCACGGTATCAATATTTGGATACCGCTCAACCCTAACGCACACACCAGTTTGGATAAGTAATGTAGTAGTTACTTTACTTTAGTGGAGATAATGCATAACATTCAGATCTATCTGAATAGCATGCAAAAGTACTGCTAATTCAGCCCCTTTTTAAGGGCTTAGTTGTTGTTCAATTTTTTTATTACTATTATTATTATTTTATATATATATTATATATTTATTATGTTTTTTTTCCATTGCAAATTACTAATTTAACCAAAAGGATGTACTTTTAAACTAATAGTCAAACATTTTTATGCAGTCCATTCATCTGCATGCACACAGACAGACAGACACACAGACACACACACACACACACACACACACACAACACACACACACACACACACACACACACACACACACACACACACACACACACACACACACACACACACACACACACACACACACACACACACACACACACACACGTTGACTTTGGCTCTGTTGAAGGGGAGTGATGGTAACTGTGTGTTTTATGTGCTGCAGTCTGATGTGTTATCAGCCAGGTTATGCTCCTATCTCCTCATATCTCATCTCCATGCCTCCTCTAACATCCGCTCCCTCACCCCCCCATGACCTTTCACCCCTCTTCAGTTGACCCGCTCAAAAGCGTTGGCCCGAGTGTGTGAAATGTTCTGACATCGGATAACATACCCACGCACCGTTAATCTCACTCCTGAGCCCACACGCACTGATAAGCTGTATAAATTACAGCCTTTAGTCAAGACACCCCCCCCACACACACTCACACACATCATTCCCCTCTCTGTGTTTCCATTGTTGACTCGGTTTCTGGTGCTTATCAGGACTGACTGGAGCCTCACTGAACCGTTCCTAAAAATGTCAGCGTCAGGAAGCAGCGAGTGGATGTTAAGTGTCGCACAGGAAGCTGTCACAATACGGCCCTCATGTCTGCCCTCCGACGCGGCTCACTGCTCCGCAGAGATTCCCACAGTAGGACTGGTGTGTGTGTGTGGGGGTGTGTGTGTGTGGGGGTGTGTGTGTGTGGGGGTGTGTGTGTGGGGGTGTGTGTGTGTGTGGGGGTGTGTGTGTGGGGGGGTGTGTGTGTGGGGGTGTGTGTGTGGGGGTGTGTGTGTGTGGCTTTATAGCGAGCGCCATACAGGAGGGAATTCTTTTCCTCTTTTGTGCTGGACGACAGCACTACAGGGCAACATTTGTGTGTGTGTCAACAGCTGCTGATATTCATGAAAGAGACCCGTGATGTTGTGCGAGGAGTCAAGGCTGCTTTGATTCTGTGTATTTCTACAATCGCAATACAGAGCAACATTTGTTGTGTGTGTGTGTCTGTGTGTCACCAGCTACTAATATTCATAACGGATAACTGTGATGTAATGTGATGCATCAAAGCCGCTTTGATTTCTAATATTTCCCCTGTGCTTTGGTTTGCTTTGTGTTGTCAAGTGAAAGGGTTAAGTTATTATTTCATGAATATGGAAAAAAAAATAGTGAAAACGGCCATGGTCAATGACACATTTAGATATTTGCAGCCTGGTATTAGCATGAAAACGAGAGCTTGTTACGGCGCAGCGAAGAAGGTAGGGGGGTGGTGTGAAGGGGTGAGTTGGGGGGCACAAAATGCCTTTAATGAAATTCAGGCGCCCCAGCCCCGCGCTCCATGAATCTCATTAAGCAGGCTTTGTGCACCCCCCCCAATCTCGCTTTTCGAAGAGCCTTCTGATAACGTCCAAGATTTCATCATCCTGCCGTGTAAAAAAAGGAAAAAAATGAGAAGCAGCAGAAGAAGACAATGTCTGTCCAGGCCTGATCTGAATGCCTCAGTTTCAGCTCTCAGCATCAGCTTGATTCAGCGGGAGACCACCCCTAATGAGTTTGGCTTTTGATAGTCATCGAGCTGACACTGCACTTTTATATTCTTATATTTTCTTCCTTTTGAACTGACTTGTTTTGTTAGTCACAGAACTTGGTCAACACACTCCCCTAAGACTTCCTCTGTCTTTTGTTCCCCTGTGTCTGCAGGTTTTGGCTTCGTTACTTTCGAGAACGAGGACGTCGTAGAGAAAGTCTGTGAAATTCATTTCCATGAAATCAATAATAAAATGGTAAGTACACTTTTTTCCACTATTTTATATTTTCCAGCAGGAGTTGTATTGTGTGTGTGTGTGTGTGTGTGTGTGTGTGTGCGTGTGTGTGTGTGTGTGTTACTGAGGTGTGGCTATCTGTTGGTATGGGGTCTGGACAGGAATAGAAACATGATGGCGTGTGCTGTTTGGAAGGTGTGAAATCGTGCAAGTGGCTCTGGCTGGGGTAATGAGAACTCGAATTTTGACTTTTTTTTTTTTTTTTTTTTTGACCAAAGCGACCCTTAGTGGGAGATGGCTTACAATTGGCAACCAGAAAACTGGCAGCCCCTGAGTTCATTAAACTCGGATTATCACCTCGCGGAACCCCCGCTAACGATGCTCTGATTATCCTCTTTCCTGGCAACGGCATCTCAGAACCCTAATGACCGGACTCCGGTGCCGGTCCGACGGACCTGGCGCCGGTTTTGTGGCGTTCCAGAGATAGCCGTGCCCCGTGCGGAATCCGTGGTTCCTTGGATGGCCATTTCACAGCACCGTGTGTGGCGAGATGAGAAACAGTCACTGGAGTCACTTCTGACGGCAGCCCTCACTGACAGTCGTGACATACTGAAGGAGGGGTTGCAGAGGATGGGTACACAGTGTGGCAGAGAGGATATGTGGAGAGGATGTGAAAAAGGGATGTGTAGTGAGGATGGATAGTGAGGATGGCAGAGATGACTGGTATGGAGAATGTGTAGAGAGAATGTGTAATGAGGATGAAGTAATGAAGATGTGTGGAGGGGATAGGTAGACAGGATGTGTGGAGAGGATGTGTGAAGAGAGGGTGTAGTGAGGATGTGTGGAGAGGATGGCAGAAAAGATTTGTAGATTGGAAGATGGATGGAGAGGATTGGAGGATGGATGGATGGAGAGGCTGGGTAGAGGGGACGGGTAAATAAGACTGGTATAGATGATGCATAGAGAGGACTGGTAGAGAAGACTGGGCTGATAGAGAACTGATAGAGAGGATGGCTAAAGAGGAAGTATGTAGGGGATGGATATCTTGAGTCAAACCTGGCCTGGAATCAGAAGGAGGAGCATTAATTAGAGGGCTGGTGGAGAAGACTGATAGAGAGGACAGTAGAAAGGTTGCTTGGTTTGCTACGGATAATCACCTTGCGTTGCTGTTTGAGTGGGTGAGTGGGTGGGTGACTGAGTGGCCTTAGAAATAAGTCACAATTTCTAAAAGCAAACATCAACATCAAGGTCCAAGTAGTTCTGCTGTAAACACACACATATAGTACATACACGTACACACACACGTACACACACACACACAGGGACATACACACACAGGCACGCACACACAGGCACGCACACACAGCCCCCCTGGCTTTTTTACAAATCCCCCTTGAGCTGTGCGGTGCAGAGTGCAGGGCCCCAACATTTGATTGACAGGAGCTGTGGAGTGGAAAGGTTTACACGAGAGACTGGAGCACGTCGACACTCCACACAGACATGTTTCCAGTCACCACACACACCCACAAACACACACACAAACACAAAACTGTCTTTCTCACAATGGCAGGCGTGAGTGAGGGCAGTGGAACAGAAACCACACCACACTGTTCCTAGCCACTCTTACACCACCACCACTAACACCATCACCACCACTGACAGTCACCCTAAACACCTAGCCACCTCCAGAATCAGCAGCTACTGTATGTGGGCTTAGCTGCCTCTGGTACCAGTCAGAACACGAATCATGCCTGGTGTGGTCCACTTACAAAAGGCCTGTCTCCACTTGATGTGGGGGACAGCGTGTGTTTGACTGGGCGGAGTGTGTGATGTTGCATGGAGTGTGTGTTTGACGAGGTAGAGTGTGTGATGTTACATCTAGTGTGTGTGTTAGACTAGGTGGAATGTGTGATGTTGCATAGTGTGTGTGTATTTCAAGAGGTAGAGTGTGTGATGTTGCATAGAGTGTGTGTTTAAGGATGTGGAGTGTGTGATGTTGCATAGAGTATGTGTGCTTGATCAGGTGGAGTGAGTGTTGTATAGAGTGTGTGCTTGACTATGTGGAGTGTGTGATGTTGCATAGATTGTTTATCTGACCAGACAGAGTGTGATGTAGAGCAGACCAGGCAGAGTGTACTGTAGAGGAGAGTGGGTGTTTCGCTAGAAATAATGTGTGATGTTGCATAGAGTGGGTGTTTAACCAGGCAGAGTGTACTGTAGAGGAGAGTGTGTGTTTCGCTGGGAATAATGTGTGATGTTGCATAGAGTGTGTGTTTGACTAGGCAGAATATGCAATGTTGCATATATTGTATATGCTTGACCAGGTGGAGACCAGGTGTGTGATACTGGGGCAGTGTGTGTGTGAGCAAGTGCAGAAGTGCCAGAAGTGTGTACGTGAGCCCACTGCTCCGTGAGTGCAGGACAAAGCCATTGATTTTCATATGATCCCGCATCAGACCACTTCATCCCTCACAGAGCACCAAGCTGCTGTAGCAAATCCTCTCTTTCTTTCTGCCTCTCTTTCTTTTCACTCATCAGTTCTTTATTCTTTTCTTTTTTGTCTTTTGTCACTTTTCCTTGTCACCTTTCTTTGTTTTCCCCTGCTTGTTTTTTTTCTTTCGTTCTGTTGTTTTCTTTTTATTCTTTTTCTCTTTACTTTGCCTTCGCCTGTCGTTTTCTCTTTGTTCTTGTCTTTCTCTCTCTTTCTTTCTTTTTTCTTCTTTCTTTCATTTTTTCTTTCTTTTCTTTCTTTCTTTCTTATAAAAAGTTACCTTTTCCTTTTCTCTCTCTTTTTTCGGTCTCTCTCCCTCCCTCCCTCTCTCTCTCTCTCTCTCTCTCTCTCTTTCTTGTGCTTTCTTTCCACTGAGGCCTGGACATTGTCCTGGACCATCCATCGTCCTTCCGCCTCATATTGGCCTGCCAGAGCTCTGCGTACATTATCAGATGACTAATGCCAGGAAAGAAGGGGGGTAAAAAAACACAAAGCAAAACACAAAGGAAAGAAAGATTCTTCAAACGCCCCATTCCGAACGGCCCATTGCACTCTGGGAAACGATGAGTGCTGTTTTGCTCACCCACTTTTCTGCTCACGGCTGCTGCCTCTGCTGGGAATTTTTAAATGAAATCAATGGGAGGGGGGGGGGGGGTGGCGGCTAAAAGAGCAGAGTCAGAGCACAGGGCACACACATACAGGACACACACACACACACCTGCACACGCGCGCACACACACACACATGCACACACACACACACACTCACACACTAACTGCCAGCTAGCTCCCCTCCATGTAGACTAGATAAAAGCTGAACCCATGCTGAATCAGTGGCTAGTTTTAGACTACTATATTCTCTCTCTCTTTCTCTCTCTCTCTCTATCTCTCTCTCTCTTTCTCCCTCAAGTGAACTCTTGCTTTTTTGTTACTGTTACTTGGGGTGGTGATGATGAATGTAGTGGTGGTCCTTTGGGAGTTGCTTGGGTCTTAAGGAAGTGTTGTGTGCTTGCAAGTAGCTCTGGCTGTGTGTGTGTGTGTGTGTGTGTGTGTGTGTCTGTGTGTGTGTGTGTGTGTGTGTGTGTGTGTGTGTGTGTGTGTGTGTGTGTGTGTGTGTGTGTGTGTGTGTGTGTGTGTGTGTGCATGAGCATGTGTGTGTGTATGCAGAGAAAATGTTTGTTTTTTGGGTGCCATGGTGCTGCAGCAGGTCAGGACATGGTTAACCTGGCTTCAGCTCCCCGTGGCTGCATGGCAATCAGATTGTCAAAGCTGTGGCCTATTGGTTAGGGAGTTGGTCCAGAGATCGGAGGGTCGCTGGTTCTAATCCCGTACCAGTAGGAAGAATGTGAGTGGGGGAGTAAATAACTAGTGCTCTCCTGCAC
>CM050214.1:33360206-33507706 GCA_027475355.1 Coilia nasus
GCAAAGGAATACAGGACAGCGATACACATGGCAAGCTTTGTTATAGTTCAGTACCAGAGAAATCTGTGAGGGCGCTGTGGAAGGCTCCAATGTCCCCCGTGGTTCCCAGGTGAGCTGGTTGCAGAAAAGTCTCTGAGTTTTTGAGAAGGGGAGTCCCTCTGTTGGGGTTGGTAGGGAGAAGGTCTCTGAGTGCCTGAAAGTCTTTGAGCAGGGCAGCTAAGTGTCGGCAAGGTTGAACAGGTAAGTCTTCAGTTGCCGTTTAAAGGCGTTAATGTATTCTGCCTCTCTGGTGTCTTGGGGTAGAGCATTCTATTTCTTTGGGGCATAGTATGCCAAAGTTTAGCCAAAGTCCTCCAAGGTAATGGTCTTAAACATGTCATTTACGATAGTTCTCAGTAGGAAATGATTACGGCCGCGGGGATGAATTTTCTACTCATAGTCAAATTTCTCTCTTTTTTATTCCCCTTCTCTCCCCCTCCTCCTCTGCCAGGTCCCTTGACATGACCAACCAATTACAGTGCGGAAAATGTGCACACAGCGTCTCAGTTGCTCCTGGGTACAGCCATGCCCAGTGTGCCAACTGTACAGCGTCATGCAGCTAAAGAGATGCCTGCATGTGTGTGTTTGTGTGTGTGTGTCTGCATGTGTCTGTCTGTGTGTGTTCCAACTATACAGCATTACGCAGCTAATGAGATGCTTGTGTGTGTGTGTGTGTGTGTGTGTGTGTGTGTGTGTGTGTGTGCTATACAGCATTACCCACCTAAATGCCTGCCTACTCAGCCTTACTGGCAACACAGGGCTGCGTAGATGCCCACCTCCTGTCTTACTGCACTATACAGCTCTATAGATAACCAGAGTACTAATTCTGCTGTATTTAAGAGCTAAACAGATGTCAGTTATGCTAACTCTACTGCGTTGAAATGCCCTATAAATGCCTTGCATGCTAACTCCACTTTGTCATAATCTCATAATCGCTGTATCTCATAATCGCTAACTCTATTGCAATACAAAGCTCTGTAAATTTCAGACTCTACTGCATTGTAAAGTTATATAGAAGGCCAGCTTACCAACTGTAGTCTATCATAGCTGTTTAAATGCCCTTCTTGCCAGCCTTCAGTGTGTCATATAGTTAATGCCTCTTTCAGATGGCACAACCTTCATACCTGGAATCATAATCACACAGACACCATGCCCTCCTCACTGTGCTAAGGACCGCGGAGGATTGTTGCGCTTGCTTTCTGAAATGCCAGCGTTATCGGTCTTAATAACAACCTTAACAAGGTTACAATGAAACCGTTTCAGGCTGAAGGTTTTTATTGCTGTGGATAAAAGCAGAGGCAAAATGAAAAGAGCAAACGTTCTTGTCCGAGATGTTTACTCCACTTCAGCGAAATCGTGTATCGATTGACTTAATGGATAGATTTCTTTGTTCAAAAAGCAGATGTTTCTGAATGGAAAGGATGTTGTGCATTCTTGTCCTCTTATTGGCTTTTACATGCTCCCAGCGCTAAAGATCAGTCAGTGCATTGGAATAAAGGGGGCCTGCTAGTATTTCTAAAACTTGTTATCCATTTTCTCATTATAACTTCAAAGTGTTCCAGTCAGTTCAGGTGGGATCTTATTGAATGGGAGTGCCTTTGGAAAGTAACTATCTGTTAATTGCAGTAGTGTGTGTGTGTGTGTGTGTGTGTGTGTGTGTGTGTGTGTGTGTGTGTGTGTGTGTGTGTGTGTGTGTGTGTGTGTGTGTGTGTGTGTGTGTGTTTATTTACCTGACTGTATCCATGAGTCTATACGTTGGCCTGCTTGTGTGTGTGCGTGTGTGTGTGCATGCGTGTGTGGGGGTGCACATATGTGTGTGTGAATGAATCTGCTTAGTGTGCAGTAGAGAGCCTTTGATGTTATCTCACCTCAGACCACTACAGTACTGGTATTGGCTTGCTCCCTCACACACACACACACAGACACACACACACACATACACACACACACACACACACACACACACACACACACACACATACACACACACACACACACACACACACACACACACACACACACACACACACACACACACACACACACACACACACACACACACACTCACACACAGTGCTGGTGTTGTCGCACCATGACAATGAGCTGAAGCTGTATTTTGTAGAACAGGTTTTTCTTTTCTGTCTGTCAGTCTGTATTCCTGTCTTCCTCCTTCTCCCTTTTTCTCTCTCACCTTCACCCTCTCCCCTGTGCATCCCTACTCTCTCTCTCTCTCTCTCTCTCTCTCTCACTCTCTCTCTCTCTCTGTCTCTCTCTCTGTCTCTCTCTTTGTCTCTCTCTCTCTCTCTCTCTCTCTCTCTCTCTCTCTCTCTCTCTCTCTCTCTCTCTCTTTGCAATAGGTAAAAAAGAACCATGGATAAAGTAGGCTGACACAACAGACACATCTAGGTTCTCTCTCTGTGTTTTTCTCTCTCTCTTTCCACCTCTCTCTCTCTCTCTCTAAAGGCTAGGTCAGATGTGTCTAGTGTTTATGCTCTCACAGCCTATTCTGCAACTCATTTTTAACTCTCCGACAAGAAGACCTCCTCCACTAATACACACTCTGCTTGATGGCTGAATGGGCAGGATGTGGCAGCTGTGTGTGTGTGTGTGTGTGTGTGTGTGTGTGTGTGTGTGTGTGTGTGTGTGTGTGTGTGTGTGTGTGTGTGTGTGTGTGTGTGTGTGTGTGTGTGTGTGTGTGTGTGTGTGTGCACTGGTTTGTGGGTGGTAATGCAGCACTAGGTCATATCTGACAGCTGAGTCCTCTGTACTCTGTCTTCTCCTCTCTCCCTGGTCTCAGCAGGCACCTCTCCTCTCCTCCTCTCTTCTCATACTTTTCCTCTCTTCATTTCTCTCTTCATCTCCTACTTTGTCCTCTCCTCTTCATTCCTCTCCTCATCTCATCTCCTCTCCTTTCCCTCTCCTCTCCTCCTCACCTCTCCTTCCCTTTTTTCTTTTCTCTTCTATTTCCTTCTCTTCTCTCTTCTCTCCCTCTCTCTTCTCTGCACCCCTTTTTTTCTCCTCCGTTTCTCCCCTCTCTTCAGCCCATCTTTTTTTGACCTCTTCTCTCCTCTCCTCCCCACCTCTCTCCTCTCCTCCCCACCTCTCTCCTCTCCTCCCCACCTCTCTTGCACCTGAAACCATATCCTCCATCCATTTCCTGCAAAGAGCAAGATGGTGGGAAGGGGTTCAGTGGATTCTGTGGCAGTCTTCAAAATGATGTTGACAGTTTTCAGTATCTGTCATAAAATGAAACATGTTTACTGTAAAATGTGTTATGGCATTGTATGTCGTCTTCTGTTTGGGGATGTGGAGCTGTTGTGTTGAGATGGGGAAGATGGACAGATGGTGTATAAAGAATCACAGGGAATGTGATGTTTTTTATGTGTGTATCAGCTTTGTGTGTGGGGGGAATTTTAAGTGGGTGTATGTTTTAATGGTGCATATGCATTAAACAATAAGGAAAAGTATGTATCAAAGAACAGTTAACTTTCTCTCTCTCTCTCTCTCTCTCTCTCTCTCTCTCTCTCTCTCTCTCTCTCTCTCTCTCTCTCTCTCTCTCTCTCTCTCTCTCTCTCTCTCTCTCTCTCTCTCTCTCTCTCTCACTCACTCACACAGACACACACACAAATGCTGCCAGTTTATTGCCATGTTTACTGCCATGTTTTTGTTGTCCTGTATGTACACGTGCAGTTAGGAGGTTGTGTGTGTGTGTGTGTGTACACACGCATGTGCGTCCACCTGCATGTGTGTGTATTAGGGCTTTGACGTCGAACTTCGTTATTCGAATATAATTTCAATATTAAAAAAATTAAAGATATTTGAACAATATTCAAACCTGTTATGGGTATTACTATTTGTGACTGTGTTTGCTTGTAAATGTTGTTTTTAATTCAGATTCCGAGGTTTTTTCACGCCTGGTGAAGTTGTGAATTGCGAGCTTATTATGCTATTATTGGTCATCTGGGCTCCTGTAGCGTCCTGGTTCGTGCCTATTTTGCATACCAAAACGAAGTTCGAAATCTACACTCCTGACCATTTGAAAAGCACTGTGTGTTGCTAATTTAGTTTCCAAAGCAAGAGGGGAAAATCACGAGAATCACGAAGGACAAAGTGATATGCCTGACTGTTAACCAAAAAAAAAAAACAGTCCTGAGACCATATTGTTCTTCCGAAAACATAATTGGCTGCCTATAGACTAGATGAAGGAGTGGTTCCTGTAAGCTTGTGTATTTCCAATAGAGCGTTAACTGTGTCATAACAGATCTTCTGTTATATTCTGCTCATTATATCTTCACTCCGACACTGAACATCTTGTTTGCTCAATAATAGTTTTAACACACGCATAAATACTTAGCCTTTCGTGCATGTAGTCTATTGACATTGACTGATACACTGCCCTCTGGTGGACAATTTAAGTTTGATACATGTCTTACTGAAGACATTTAATGTTCAAAATATTATTAATACACGTTGGAATATATTAGAATATTAAAATTCATAAACAAACGAACTTCGAATATGATTTTTGGGCAAAAGTCAAAGCCCTAGTGTGTATGGTCAATGGGTTGAACTATGGACTCAACAGGAGTGTGTGTGTGTGTGTGTGTGGTCAGAGGGTTGAACGCTGAGCTCAACAGGAGGACAGCAGGAAAGACAAGCAATCAGCAGGCAGACAAGCAGGCAGATGGACCTGCCCTGGGCACAACATACACACGTACACACACATACACATACACACGCTCACATACACACATTCACACATTCACTAATACATATATGCAAACACACACACAACACACACTCTCTCTCTCTGTCTCTCTCTCTCTCTCACACACACACACACACACACACACACACAGTCTTGGGCAAAAAGCCCTGTAGGTGGGGTGTGAAAAACAGAGTGTGGCTCCGGATGACGTCTTTGCTGGTGCTGGTGTGTGGTGGAAAAGCAAACTGACTCCCCTGCTGTCTTTTTCTCCGTCTGTGTTAGTGTGTGTGTGTGTGTGTGTGTGTGTGTGTGTGTGTGTGTGTGTGTGTGTGTGCGCGCATGTGGATGTACAGTATGTATGTGCATGTGGATGTGTGTGTGTGTGTGCATGCATGCGTGTGTGTGTGTGTGATTTTTCTGGTCTGATTCTCCTCCCCTCCCTCTTCCCTAAGCTCAGTAAGGTCTCGCTCTGTTTGCACAAGCTGCTGCCCAGGACATATGGGATGAGTGGAGAAAAAATGGTATCTGTGTGTGTGTGCATGCAGGCATGTATGTGTGTGGGATGGAGGTTGGGGTCTGCAAGGGCCTTTCTCTGCACATGTATGTGTCTTGAGTGTGCGTTTCGTTGTATGCATGTGTGTGTGTATACATGTGTGTGTGTGTGTGTGTGTGTGTGTGTGTGTGTGTGTGTGTGTGCATATATAATTGGCTGAGAATATGTCTGAATTAGTTACTATGTATCTGTGTGTGTGTGAGTGTCTACTGGTATGTGATGTGAGCAATTCCACACATCTCTATATGACACCCATCTACGCGTCTATGCATGTGTATGTGTGTGTTTAGCCTCTAGCCTCCAATCAATATGTGTGTGTGCCCAGCAACATGAGAGAGCATGCACGCATTTGTGTGTGTATACATGTGTGTGTGTGCGTGTGTGTATGCATATGTATGACTGTGTGTGTGGGTGAACTCTACCAGCAGAGAAGAGTATGCAAACATACATGTGTATGCATGTGTGTGTATGTGTATGCATGTGTGTGTGTGTGTATACATGTGTGTGTTGGTGTGTGTGTGTGTGTGTGTGTGTGTGTGTGTGTGTGTGTGTGTGTGTGAACTCTAGTTATATAGGTGGTTTTGTGGGCTGAGTCTGGCTTGTTTGTATGAATATAACATTGCATCCTATCAACTATCGTGGCATCTACATGTGGTGCGTGTGTGTGTGTGTGTGTGTTCTGGGGCGGTGTTTTGGGTGCAGCCACAGATAAGCACTGTAGGAGTGTGTAGGCATGAAAGGTGGAATTCCCACTGTGTCGCCAAGGTGAAGTGCTGTCAGTCAGCTGTCTGTGCATGTGTGTATTTTGTGGGGGGTAGGGTTCACTGTGTGCAATATGGGTAAATATGAGGACTTGTCAGCGGTGTGTCTCTGAGGATTTGTGTGTGTGTGTGTGTGTGTGTGTGTGTGTGTGTGTGTGTGTGTGTGTGTGTGTGTCTGTGTTTGTATGTTTGTGTGTGTGTAACTAAGTGAAAAGACGTGTGTCTGTCAGTGGAGCTCCTCTTTTTTTAGGTTCTAAGTTGTTTTGTTTTTCTTTTGAAGGTTAAAGTGTTATATATTGTGCATGTATGTTTGTGTGTGCGTGTATTACAGTGAAATGTTGGAGTATACATCGTGATACATCATGTGTGAGCACATGCATATTGTGTGTGTACATTTGCATGTATGGGTGTCTGTGTGTGCGTGTGCGTGTGTGTGCGCACGTGTGTGTGTGTGTGTGTGTAAGCAGAGAACAAAAGTAGTCATAGAGGGAGAAGACTGTAGAAGTGGGTTACTTGATGTTACTCATGTGAAGGGCCTACACGCACATACACACACACACACACACACACACACGTACACGCACACACACTCTCTCTGTCTCACACACACATACACACACACACACATGCACGCACACACAGATGGGGGTTGGGGGCATACCCACACGTAAGAGAGCAGTGGTGGGGGATAGGCGAATCAGGTCAGAATGTTCCAGAAGCCTCCAAAACAGTTCACAGGGAGACATATTGAGGTGAGATTGACTTAAACAAGCCTGAGCCATTACAGCTGCTGTTGAGTGTGTGTGTGTGTGTGTGTGTGTGTGTGTGTGTGTGTGTGTGTGTGTGTGTGTGTGTGTGTGTGTGTGTGTGTGTGTGCGTGTGTGTGTGTGTGTGTGTGTGTGTCATTGGAGATGAAGGGTCCTCAGGCTGTCTGAGTTAGCCATGCATGCAGGAGGTTTCAGGTACAGATCCCAAACGCTGCCCTAAGGCCGCGAACAGACAGAATGCAGATTTTGCAGTGAGGGGCGTATTCTGCTTTTTTCTTTTGGCAGTGAGCGTCATGTGCACGGGTTATCCTCACTAGGCGCAACATGGATTGTCCGCCTGTGCAGCGATTAGGAAAAAAAAATATTTTGAGCGGAAAATTGAAAAATCTGCTGTATGTCATAGGTAACTACTGACAATATTTGAATGTGCGTGTCAGACTTTTTTTGAACACAAAAAAACAGCTGGATGGGCAGTGCGGATTTCTGCTGGTAGCACAGTCTGTTTGTGGCCCAAGGTGAAAAAAAACTTCAAGGCAAGATCCTCACTCTCTCAGAGAATGGGGTGCAAGTACATACATACATACATTTTGTTTATTTTACAGGAAAGTAATAAAAGCTACAATTTAATTACAGTGAAGACAGGCCTGACTCAGTTTAAAAAACTGGTTTACAGCAGGTTCCTGTTCTGCAGAACACAAAACGAAAAGACAAAGACAGAGGCACTTAAACATGACAATAACATAAACCACACATACATAACTTAGACAGCAATAGACATTACATATGTTACAAAAACACATGGATACATACAACAATCAATGAGTCCAGGTATAACTGGTGACAAGGTGTAATCTGTATGCCTTTTTGAAGGCTGTGATAGAATGTCGTACTCTGATGTGGAGAGGGATGTCATTCCCAACTGTTTCAGTAGTAATGTTTATTTATATGTTTAAGTGGTTATTTGTGCTTAATGAACATGTGTGTCTCTTGCAATACGGACGGTTCTTGTTATGTTACCACTAGGAGGCGCTATTTGAGTTGAGGCTATGGCAGTGATGACTGTTATGAGTTTGTCCTTCTTGAACCCTGTTGTTATGTTGGCACTAGGAGGCGATTGAGCTTTGAGTAGACTACAGCTGCTTATCTGTTTCTGTCTGATTCAATTTCATACTCCTCCTGTCAGACTGTCCTGAAGAGAATCATGGTACCACACACACACGGGACACACAGGCATGCGCGCACACAAACACACATACTGTACACACACACAGTCACACAAATACATGCACGCACACAATCACACAAACACGCACATGCGCACACAAATACACACACGAGTACACCAGGTGATTCATGTAACTACTTCCTCTATCCACGTGTAGAAGGAACACGTGTAAAATGTCACGTCACACTTTGTCTCAGTTACAGTGTAGAGAAGGTTCAGAAATGCAAAGGTGCAGTAGACTGCAGCTCTGGCACACATTGAACATGTAATGAAAGTGCATGTGAATCTGATGTGTTGTCAGCGCGGGCACGCTACTGTGGGAACTCCCAAGCACAGGTGTGTTTTAAGTGTTAACATTTCTGGGATTTCACTGGTGAGTCAGAGGGACTTACACCATGTGGGATTTGAGCTGGGGATGCATTTGGACAACATAACTACCATATGCCCAGTGAAATTTTGTTGTCTTCTGTGTGTGTGTGTGTGTGTGTGTGTGTGTGTGTGTGTGTGTGTGTGTGTGTGTGTGTGTGTGTGCGCGCGCATGTCTAATGTGTTGTCCCCGTTTGCAAGTATGATGTGAGAAGGCTTAACCAGATGCTAAGTAAAACCATGTGCTATTGCATACTGTAGACGTGTGTGTGCGCGCGCGCATCCGCAGGTCTGTGCGTGTGTCTAACGTGTTGTCCTCCATTGCAGGTAGAATGTAAGAAGGCCCAGCCCAAGGAGGTGATGTTCCCCCCGGGAGCAAGAGGCCGAGCCAGGGGGCTACCATACACCATGGACGCCTTCATGCTGGGAATGGGCATGCTGAGTAAGTTTCTATGTGTGTGTGTCTGTGTGTCTGCCGGGTCCCTTGACATGACCTACCAATTACGGCACGGAAAATACAGCCATGCCCAGTGTGCCCACTGTACAGCATCAAAGAGATGCCTGCCTGTGGGTGTGTGTGTGAGTGTTGGTGCGTGTGTGTGTGTCCTACCCACTGCTGATGCTGCCACATGTCTGAGAGGTGTGGATTGAGGTCGTTCAGTAAGCTCTTCAACAAACACACACACAAACACAACCCTGCCTGACTCACACAGTAGTCACCCATGAAAACACAAAGGTCCCTATACAAGAATACACAACATGTTAGGGTCCATTGCTTACATTACATGTCTAATATGCATTTAGCCTGCATTACAGTCTTTTGAAGTTGGTTGAGGGAGAGAGAGGGAATGAAGCCTTACACTAGGGCTGAAATAGCCTAACTTTGTGCTTTGGGAGTATGAACCAGGAAGCAACCCTAAGCGCTTTATCTTAATGAAATTAGGAAATGCAGGAGGGCGAGACTTTTAGCTTCGGAGGATTTGCATTAGCGTAAAGCAGAGACACCAATGATCACAAGAGAAGTCCAAGGCCATTATTTACAGGAACTGTAAGTTTCTTACATGCCAGATCCCATTAAAAGTTCCTCTCTGGGCCCGTTGTTTACCGCTGTTAATCGAGCCATTTATCTTTATTGCGCGGCGCGAGGGCGCATGTTTGCTGAAATGAATACATGCTTAAGCCGGAGTGTGCGATGGGTGTTGCCCGATGGATAATTGATTTTAAAGGGAATCGGGCGCGTCGAGCCGTAAAGGGAGAACATTAGCATAGCTTTTTAATAAGACAGATCAGCGAGCTGGGGGGGGGCCAACAGCAGGCCCGATAAGAGCCTGGGGCTTTATTTACGTGTGTGCCCAGGAGGGCCCCAGGGACCGCGGGCTAGAAGTTGCACATCTGAGTCGGTGCTCGTTAAGCTGGCTTTGTGTTCTCTTGTTCCTCATCTATTGTTTCTGTGTTTTTTTTCCTCACCTTTCTCTCCCTCTCTTTTGTTCTCTCTTGCTCTTTCATTTGGTCTTGTGCATTCCTCTACTCCACTCGTTGACAAAGACTCCCCTGCAAACTGAACTTGTTTACCTTATTCTGTTAAAAAGCAGACTTCTAGTTTTGGTTTGTACACTGTGCAAAAGTTACCAAACTTGCATCAGATTGACTTCTCCATGTCTAAGGATCTTTACAAACCTATTACCAATAGAAACACACAGACACAAGGAAATACAACCACACACACACAAATACGCTATGAGATCATTTTAAATTTCATCATCCTGTGGACTAGATATGCTATTTCAGCAGAAACCCTTAGTCTGTGTGTGTGTGTGTATGTGTGTGTGTATGTATGTGTGTGTGGGTGCGTGTGTGTGTGTGTGTGTGTGTGTGTGTGGTCTGTTTTTGACAACAGAGGAGATGCACTGTGCTGGACTGCAGCTGAGTTGTGTTTCTGTACTGCAGGTTACCCAAACATTGTGGCGACGTACGGCCGAGGATACACTGGCTTTGCACCCAGCTACAGCTACCAGTTTCCCGGTGAGTTATGGCAGCATGCTGCTTCTTGTGTCTTATATATGCACACACACAGACACACACACGCACACACACACATACACACACACACAGACACATGCCCACACACGCACACACATATGCACACACACAGACACATGCCCACACACACACACACATATGCACACACACAGACACATATGCACACACACAGACACATGCCCACACACACACACACATATGCACGCACACACACACATATGCACGCACACACACACACACTGGCTTTGCACCCAGCTACAGCTACCAGTTTCCCGGTGAGTTATAGCAGCATGCTGCTTCTTGTTCTTATATATGCACACACACACACGCACATATGCATGCACACACACACATACACACACACACACACACACTGGCTTTGCCCCAGGTATACAGGTATAGCTACCAGTTTCCCAGTGAGTTATGGCAGCATTCTGCTTTTTTGTCATGATGTGGAATAAACACACAAATGCATATACAATGTAGCCATAGAAGCACACACACAAATTGCAGCCCAATTCCTGTAGAGTAACAGAAAGGAAGCTAAACATTCATTTGTTCAGTCTCACATATGCACCGACACCAAACACATGCTGTCATGGTTCCCTGGGTGAAAAATGGACACAAATGCGAAGTCTTCCACAGCAAAGTATTTTAATGAGAAACAAACTGAAACAGAACTAAAAAGGCCCTGTTTGCCAAAATACTATCCATAGCAAAACTGAAATGCCAAGAGTCAAAAAGCATTTGTGGCATGAGCAAGAATTCGCATGGAGTGAGGGAGGATGGAGAGTCCAGGATGAACATGTGACCAGAGTGATTAACCATTGGCAGGTGCTGGCAGTAATAGAATGATTGCATGGAAGTCCTTAGTATTCGGGTGTGTGTGTGTGTGTGTGTGTGTGTGTGGCGTCCGTGCCGTAGCAGCCAGGCTACTGTGAGCAGGAACAGTGGCATGTCCAGCCTCTGTGCAGAGTAATCGGACTCTGTCAGCCAAGAGAACCCCACCGATAATGTATGCAAATCCCCTTGTCAGCAGAAATAAAAGCAACATCTCCGGAGTTTGGGCTGCGCAGTGTTTTGTTATTTTATGTTATTTCCTGTTCTCTCAGCTCCGCTGCTTCAGGGCAGCTTTATACTCAAACTCATATTTTCTCTCTGAAGCTCCTGGTGAAACTATCAAAGAGCAGGAGCACTGAAACAACACAACACGCGAAGAATGTTACTTTGTGCCCTGGGAAACACACATGGGCTGTTTCCCAGCTCGCAATGTTATGTTAATTTTAATGTTTCCCACTAACGAGGAGTAATTTCCTGTGAGGAAACTACTGTGCACCTTTTTTGTCCTCTCATCTGAGATGCTGTAGAACCTGATCTCTAGTTGGTTTGGATCAAACAGAGATGTTTGAAGTCAGGATGACTTGCAGGGACTCTCCCAAGCCCATAAATGTTAAGTTTCTCGTCAACCACAAGAAGGAAGGTCAGTTCGCCCTGGGGAGCATATTGTAGCTGGTCCATTCATTGGCCGTGCCCCGTCATTGGCCAGGATGCTGTAATGTTTACCTACACTCTTGCTACAAAGTTTCTCGCACAGAGAGTACACACTTTGTTTAAATTTGTTTAAATATGCTTATTAATTTCTGGTAAAGTGTTCGAAGCGATAGTGTACAATGGTTGTAAACTACCGCTAACGGGACACTTTCTGCTAGGTGACATGCTTTCTTTGATATCTGACGATGGTACAACCGTTCGATAGACTACTAGCACACGGTGTACCCCTGATCATGTCGCTCTGACCAGTCTCCATCACTGTAAGTGACATCTCGCTCCCTGACTCAGAGAGAGACTGTCTACACACAGGAACAGTGTGTGTGTGTGTGTGTGTGTGTGTGTGTGTGTCAGCAATAGATTCTGTATGCGCAAGAACAGTGTGTGCGTCCTTTGTCATCCTCCAGCACTAAACTGGCTGAGGCTGACAGCTGCATTCTGATGAGGTCAGGTGGAAAGTGTGTGTGTGTGTGTGTGTGTGTGTGTGTGTGTGTGTGTGTGTGTGTGTGTGTGTGTGTGTGCTGAGGGCCAAAGGCCTGTGCTGTAGCCTGGAGGCAGGCACAGAGGCCCACTGGGCAGGAGAGAGGGGGTAGATGACACTGTGCTGGCTCAATCACATTGTTAAACACCAACCCCTTTGCACAGTTGGTATCAGGCCTGGAATTTCTTCATTTTAAGGCCAAGGCCACTTGGCCTTTTGTGTTGTCAGTTTTTGAAGGCACAAAGGCCAAAAGCCAGGGCAACGAGGTCATAAATTTAAACAATGATTTTATGTTCTTTCTTGATCTTGGTATACACATTCAAGAGACCAAAAGGACTGAAAGGGAATGCTCTTTTTCTCTTCTTCCTCTTCTTCCTCATTTTGGGAGTCTCTTACTCCTCCTTCTTCACCCAGTTTCATCTTCTGACCCATCGTCTGATTCTCTCCTCCTCTTCCTCATTCTCTTCTCCTCCTCCCAGTGCTCCTGCTGATTACTCTACTGAGTGTCCTGAGGCCCAGATAGGTGGAGAGGTGGCTCACATGCACACACACACGTGCACACAAACACACACACACACACACACACACACACACACACACACACACACACACACACACACACACACACACACACACACACATTTAAAGCCCAGAGAGATGGAGAGGTGACACACACACACACACACACACACACACACACACACACACACACACACACACACACACACACACACACACATTTAAAGCCCAGAGAGGTGGAGAGGTGGCTTCGGAGCAGTAATTAGATTTGATGCCAGAGCCTCCACTCTCACTCACCTCCTGTGGTGTTCGCAAGGAGGCCTTTTCACTCCTCCTCTGCCCTGTATGCTCTATCTCTCTTTCTCTGTCCACTTTCTTCCTCTCTCTCTCTCGGTCTGTCTGTCTGTCTCTCTCTCTCACTCTTTTGCACGCACTACCTCTCACTCCTTCGCTCTCATTTTCTCCCTCTCTCAATCTATTGCTATCTCTCCTGCTCTCTCTCTCTCTCTCTTTCTCTCTCTCTCCCACACATACAGGTTCTCCCATACACACATACTTTCTCTTTCACCCTCTTTTATTCTCTCACCCCACACCACTTTCTTTCTCTCACGCCTTGGAAAAACTCCCCCCTCTGATGCAGTAAATGGACTTTTAATCCAAAGCAGATTGGCGTCTACAGGAAGGGCTCCAGGCCAGGTATCGATCACTTGAGTCCGCCGCTCTCAAATGAAAGCCAAATGGGGCCGCTTCATACACAAGTGAACTGAAATAAATCTAGAGGGGTGGCGTGTGTGTGTGTGTGTGTGTGTGTGTGTGTGTGTGTGTGTGTGTGTGTGTGTGTGTGTGTGTGTGTGTGTGTGTGTGTGTGTGTGTGTATGTGTGTGTGTGTGTGTGTGTGTGTGTTAAAATGCAGGGGCCAGGAGGAGAATTCAGCATTAATATGTAACACAAACACAGACACACATGCACACGCACACAGTTGATGTAACCCCCCCTCGCCCTACCCCAAAGCTGTCAGCAGCGGTGTGTTCCTGTCCTCCGACACACTTCAGATGCTCTGTCAGTGCCCTTGGTGTTGAGCAGAGAAGGTGAAGAGGCACTCCCCCATCACAAACACGCGCACACACACACACACACACACACACGCACACACACACACACACATACACATACACATACACACAGCCTCCCCTCAGCTGTTTGTGGGGATTTCCACATAATCTGTGCATAGCGGGAGGTTAGAGAATGGACCGGGCTCAGAAGAGTGCAGCTCATTTTGCTGTGGAGCTCCTGTGTTAAGGGCAAGGAGGGTCAGACACACACACATACACACAAATAAAGAGAGAGACAGACAGAGAGAAAGACACACACACACACACACACACACAAACACGTGGAGAGGTGAAAGGAGTGGCAGTGTGAGAGATTTGTGTGTGTGTCTGTGTCTGTGTATGTGTATGTGTGAGAGAGAGTTAGTTGAACTTGAAAGCATGGCGATTCATGCACTTAATTGCAGGACAAGGTCAGAGACCTTACATTCAGCTACCAACACAGACAAAGGACATCAGACACACTGGCAGACATGCACAATATGGCCATGATGCACACAGACCACTGTTTATGTCTATGGGTCAAAATCATCCAATATGGCCATGACACACATATACCTGTACAGCCAATATGGTCGCCCTGAAGCAGATTCACCTGGGTCAAAAGATGTCACATTATGCCATTACTCTGTCGAATTTGTGACACGAATGTTTTTGTATAATTACGTGATATTATCAGTTTTAGAATCAGAATTCCTTTATTGTCATTGTATGAATACAACAAAATTCGAAAGTACTAAAAGGTTAAAACTTAAAAAAGAAAAGCATACCACACATCAGACATTTCACGATTACATTCTGCAGTTATTGCACGATTTCCATGTTAATTTCTCAAAATTAAGTAGTAGTAGTAGTGCACATGTGGCTCTGGCATAGAAACTGTTTTTTAACCTGTTTGTCCTTGCTTTTATTGACCTGAAGCGCTTGCCTGAGGCGAGTGTTGTGGGTGGGATGGGTATACTGCGTGCCTACCTGAGACAGCCAGAACAGTAGAGATCTTCTAAGGAGGGGAGAGGGCAGCCGATGATTTGTTCAGCTGTGTTGATGGCCGTCTGGAGTGCTTTCTTGTGAGCAGCTGGTAAACCAAGCACACATACAGTATGTTAAAATGCTCATCATTAAGCAACGGTAAAAGAACACAGGCAGTTTTTGTCTGAGGTGGTTATTGCTCAGTGTTCTGAGGAAGTACACTCTCTGCTGTGCCTCCTTAATGACAGCCGTAGTATGTAGCCTACGGTGTTCCTCCATGTAGACGCCCAGGAATCTGAAGTATTATGTCACAATCCTGTGATTTGCCTATAATTAACTAATTGGAAATCAAAATTGGCCTGTTATTTTGACAAGCTTAGTCTGTATATATGCACATGTGAATGTATTTATATATTATTGTAATTTGCCATGAAAACTCAGGGGATAAATCACACACACATACACACATGCACGCATGAACACACATGCTCACCCGCATGTACACGCTTAGCAAGAAGGTGAGGTAGACTTACATGCTTACCATGCTCTTAGTCTCTCTGCACGGACGCTCTCTCTCTCGCACACATTGACATACACGCACGCACACGCGCACAAATGCAAACACATACACACACACTCAGAGAGAAAGAGGGAGAGAGAAAGATTGCTTAATCTGTTTGATTAAACAATTCTGAAAATGGACAAAGAGAATATTAGCATTTACAAATGCCTGAAGCACGAAAAAGGAATGTGTGCAGTGTTATTAAGAAATCTTTTCTTTTCCTCATGGTCCTCTCCTTGTTCCCATGTCTGCCTGTCCACTTATCCTGTGGCTCCCACACATATGACTCACTTACACACACATATC
This sequence comes from Coilia nasus, assembly GCA_027475355.1. Lineage (NCBI taxonomy): Eukaryota > Metazoa > Chordata > Actinopteri > Clupeiformes > Engraulidae > Coilia > Coilia nasus. Next base: position 33,376,160 of record CM050214.1, read on the forward strand.
ATTCACTCACACACACAAACTGCTCTTATCAATTCCTACACAATCTATAACTGACACTGACACACACATGCATACATATAATGTGTCTTTCTATATCTGTCATGAACACATATGGCACCAACCACACACACAAACACACGCCAGTTCTCACACTCCGTGACAGACACACACATGTGTAGCTATACGGTGTCTTTCTTCATCTGTCATGGAATATATGTGTCACCAACCACACCACACACACAAACCCACAACACCACACCACACACACAAACCCACAACACCACACCACACACACATACATACAAAGTTAAACACAGGACCACACTCACAGATGCAAACTGTTTCAGCCATACTTCCTCACAGCACACACATATATACATACTGTACATAGACTTACACATACACACATGCCCACATACGGAAGTACACACAGGCCTCATTTCTACCGACTTGAGCATATACAGCATGTAACCATGTTCAATATGTTTGTATGTGTGACAGAATACGCTCAGATCACACGTGCGGGGGAAATGGTCTCATCTTTTAACGTGCATTCTAAATAAATACGGACAGAAAACGGGCACTTGCTGTCTAGCCGTTGTATACGGAGAGTGTTTGGTGAAAATGAGCCCCTAACCTCACACACACACACACACACACACACCTAGACACACACACACACTCATAGGCACACACACACACACACCTAGACACACACACGCACTCATAGGCACACACACACACATACTGACTCTCAACTTCATTGCCAAGCACACAAACACATGTGGAGAGGTAGAGTCTTCCTCTCTGTCAGTGGTGCACCTCTATGCTGATGTGAGCTCAAAAGCACGACACAGACACTCCCTCATCTTTATTTGACAGCTGTGTGCTGATGCGCGCTCAAAGGCCCCACACACACACACACACTCGCTCATCTTTATTAGACACAAATCAATGCTCTAGCACCCCTACATCACAGCACACAACATCTCTCTCTTCACCTCTTTCTCTCTCTCTCTCTTTATCTCTCTTTCTCTTCTTTCTCTCTCTTCCCTCTCTCTATCGTGTTCTTCTGTCTCTGTCTCTCCCCCTTTCTCTGTCTTCTACCCTGAACAGTCACATTGTCACTGCCGCTGTTGGCAGGGACGACTGCCTCTGCCTCTTGCTCGTTCCACTGTCACGTCACAGCATGACACACCATTGAAACACAGATACACATGTATACACACACACACACACACACACAGATATACACAGGGTCAGTCACATGAAGACCACACACATGTTCACAGCAACCCAGGCACATTCACAGTGTAAGTTACAGTTTAAGTCAGGAGACTAACAGTGCAATTGCAGTTCCATGTTATTTTTTTCGACTGTACTACTATGGATTGACTTTAAGAGTTTAAAAGCTTTCTTTCACATTTTGTATTTAGTGTCTACTTTATTTATTTTTTTCCAGAAACTTTATGTTAAAGATCAGGGATGGAAATTGGTAAAATGGTAAAAGGGATGGTAAAATATAAAAGTGGCAGACATATTTTGGACAAAAAAATAATAATGTATTATTGACTGGCTGGTGAATTTTATCATTTATTTGCCAAGAGTTCACATTTTGCAAAGTTAATTTCCAAAATGAATTACCCCTGGTAGAGATGAGGATCACTGTGGGTCTGCAGTGGAGTGAGTGACACTTGTGGCCTTTATGCCAGAGATGAGGAGAGAAGCATTGATCTGAGTTTGGTTGAAATTCCAGAGCATACTATGATACTCATATATGTCAGTTTTACAAAGTATTCTACAAACATTTCATTACATTACATTTAGCAACTCACAGTGAATTAGTGCTAGTGTTATCGGAATTGAACCTGCGACCCTCCCGAGACCAACCGCCTATCCCGAGACCAACTTCCTAACCATTAGGTCACAGCTGCCCCGTTTTAGGCACCCTGAGCAATCGTGAGTAATATTTTTCAGATATTTTTCTATTGTACACAAAAGCGAGCACTTCATATCACTCAACAATGACATAAAACCTTGTTTATATAAATGTATCATTAATATAGGATTATTGCGGCCTGAGCGTTGCAGGCTAAGTGTTGCATTGTGAACTTTTGTGGCTCCTTATTTTCTTTTGCAGTGTTGCTACGGCGACACAGTCGCAGCACTGGCAGAATGGAGGAGAGAGGTCTAATGTGGAAAAGAGCAGTCAGGAGAGGGGAGGAGCAACGTGGAGAAGAGAAGAGGAGTACAGAGAATAGGGGAGGGGAGAAGGGGAGAGGAGGTATGAGAGGCAAAGAAAAGAAAGCAGAGGAGTGATGACATGAACCAGGAGCGGAGGAGTAAAGTGGAGAGAAGGGGGAGACAAGACATTAGATAAGGGGGGAGAGGACGGGTGAGATGAGGACGAAGAGAAGAAGGCAATGGAGAAGAGGAGAGAAGAGGAGGACAGGTGAGATGAGATGATGGGGAAAGAGGAGAGGAGAGGAGGGGAGAGAAGAAGAGGTGGAAGGTGCAAGGGAGGTCTGCACTCAGAAGGGACAATTTCACACACACCACTCTCATTTCACTGATGGCTGACATTTCAGGTCATCTTTTGCAATATGTACACACTCTTACTGAAGCATATACACACACAAACACACATACACACATATGCATATGTAGGCTATCCAGCCGTAATCGGGCTGCATTGCATGCATAAACATGAAGTTTGCTGAAGGTCACGCTCTTAAAAGGCTTTACTGCCCGTGAGATGATTGTGGAAATAGACCACTGAATATCCATCACACGCAAGCTTTCTCGCAGAAAAACACACACACACACACACACGCACAAACACACACACACACACACATATACACAGAAGTTGTTCACACAACACCACCTTGCGGAAGATTTTCTAACAAGTTAAAAGATGAGACTAGAAGCACACATGCACATGCACTATTTACACAGTCCATAGCTCATCAACACATATGTCCTAAGAGTCACAGAGCAGAGACAAAGGGAAGCAATCGATTACACTGAGGATGGTCACTGACTACTAGGGAGACCAGTGATGTGTAGTAGTAGTAGTGTGTGTGTATGTGTGTGTGTGTGTGTATTTATGTGTGTGTGTGTGTTAACACGGCATATGTTTTCTCTGTGGTCTTCGTCACCCTCAGGCCAGCGAGTGGCTTCTTCTTCCTCATCACACTTTAGGTGTGAGCTTCTGCCCTGGCCAGCCTTTAATGAGAGTGTCTGTCCCAATGGGGAGCCTGGATGTGTGTGTGTGTGTGTGTGTGTGTGTGTGTGTGTGTGTGTGTGCATGAGTGTGTGCGGGTCTGAGCGTGTGTGTGTGTGTGCATGCGTGCACATGTGTGTGTTTGTGTGTGTGAGTGTGAGAGTAGACGTGTTTGGGCCTGTCCTGTAGTGGCCCCAGTGGTCATGGGTAGAACAGTGCTGAGCACACGAGAGAGAGAGAGAGAGAGAGAGAGAGAGAGAGAGAGAGAGAGAAGGAAGATGTTGTTTGGGTAATTGAGACGTTCTCCTGGGGTGAGGGGGTGGGGGTGACAGAGAGAGACAGATGTCAGAGAGAGATGGAAAGATGATGAGAAGAGAGAGAGGGAAAGAGAGAGATGGCTGAAACTGGAATATAAAAAGCAAGATGAAAATGGAAGGTAGGAAGACAGAAAGAAAAGAGATAAAGTGAAGTAGGTGGGAAAAGGAGACAATATATAAACACGATGAGAAAAGAGAAAAAGAGAGATGATTGAGAGGAGAGTAAGAGAAACAGGACTGAGAGAGAGAGAAGTGTGAGAGAGACAAGTGAACAGAAGTCAGAAAATAGGAGTTAGAGGAATGTGAAAGACAGATGTGAGTGAGAGAAGAGAAAAAGAAAGAAGGAAAGACAATAAAAAGTGAGAAATATGAAAGAGGAGGAGAGAGTAAGAGGCAGATACAAAGAGAGATCTGGAGAAGGTAAAGAGAGACAGAGAGTAGGAGAAGTGAGAAAGAAAGAGAGGAGAAAGGGAGGGATGAAACAGAGAGACTGAGGGAGAGATGCAAAGTGTCAGCAGCTGTGTCTCTCCTTGCTGCTCTCCAGTAGAAATTGGCTCTAATTGAAAAGGCAGCTTGTTAACCCAGTAGGGAAATGGGACGAGAGACGAGAGCCTTCAAAATGGGCCCTGACGTGTGTGTGTGCCTTTGTGTGTGTGTGTGTGTGTGTGTGTGTGTGTGTGTGTGTGTGTGTGTGTGTGTGTGTGTGTGTGTGTGTGTGTGTGTGTGTGTGTGTCTGTGTCTGTGTCTGTGTCTGTGTGTGTGTCTGGCATGCGCACTCATCTGTGTGTGTGTGAATGTTAAAGCACATGCACGCGCGTGTGTGTGTGTGTGTGTGTGTTTGTCATTGTGTGGGACTGTGTGTGTGCCGTCTGTGTGTAACTGTGTGCATGCACATGTCTGGAGTGGACACAGGGCACCTGCTCCCCCCACCACCACTCCCCAGTCAGCAGCCATTTTCAAACAGACCTCTATGTGCAGCATAATGCACCATTTTCTTTGTCCTTCCTCCTTCTAATCTGACACATGCTAGTCAAGATTTTAATCACATTTACTCTTGACAGATGTCAAGAAATGTCATGACTTGTATGATCATTACTGACCTCCTTGCATTTGTAGGGTGCGAGCACACACTCTGTATGTCCTTCAGCCTGGCTCAGGAGCGCCCCCTATGGTCTGTGTGTTTCCCCACGCTTCCCTTCCAATCTCTGCTACGTACAGCGCTAATGCTAGCTCTTCATTAGCGTAGCGCACCTGGTCGCTAATCACTGATATCAATCACGCCTGTTTGGAGCCGATAGAGGACTCTGAACGCAGGTGGGCCGCAACAGTAGGATTGAGAGCCCCTGCAGAGGGCTATTCAAATAGACAGCACACACACACACACACACACACACACACACACACACCACAAAGAGTGCTTAACTTTTGTGAGTATTATCAGTGCCGTGTTCAGCCTACGGTCGGCAGGAGTTTCCTTTATCCACTATTGAAGCATCCCACTCTAGTGCCAAGATAGATCAGGCACCCCGCCCCAACACACCACACACACACACACCACACACACACACCACAAACACACACACACACCACACACACACACACACACACACCACACACACACACGCACACACACACACACCACACAAAAACACTCCACACACACACACACACACCACACAAAAACACCCCCCACACACCACAAACACACCACACACACATCACACACACACACACACACACACACACCCCGCACAAAAACACTCCACACACACACACCACACAAAAACACCCCCCCACACACACACACACCACACACACACACACACACCACACACAAAAACACCCCACCCTGTGGCCCTGGACAGGTGAAAAGGCCCTGGCCCCTGTGTCCCCGAGATAACAGTCACAGCCAGACACAGCTTATGTGCAGAGTGGCTGCTGGCCTCGCTGCTAATGGGAAATGACTGCAGTAGATGGCTTTAGAAGGGAAAGATAAGGTCACAGTATGCAGATCTAATTTAGAAAGTTTTCTTTTTAAGAACTTTTCTTGGAACTTAACAAAGCTTGCTCTGCATGCCACTCAGAAGTGGGTAAACCACCTTCAGAGAGCATTACAGTACATTACATTGCATTTAGCTCTCATCCAGACAAACTTACAGTGAATGTACAGGGACAGTCCCTCTGGAACACTGTGGGGCAAGCACCAAGTGTGTGTGTGTGAGTTGGGGTGGGGTGCCTGATCTGTCTTGGCACTGTACTCAAGGCCCCCCTAGTGACTTAGAGCAAATGTACAGGGATACAGTAGTACCTCTTAAACAATGTGGGGTTTATTTGACTCTCTGATGAAGGCTTGAATGCCGAAACATGTCAGAGGCTGTCAGAGTTTAAAAGGTTTATATTACCAAGCCATGGCAATAAAGGCTTTTTAACTTTTGCTGTATGAGTGCCTTGGAGTTTTTCCTGGTGTTTGATGCTTTGCTCAAGTGCACTTCAGTCATGGATGAGGATACAGGAGATGGGTTGTTCACAGTACTAGAATCGAACCTTCGACCCGCCGATTCCAAGACCAACTCCTTAACTACTAGACCACTAGGTCACAGCTGCCCTATGCAGAGTAAATGTTCATTATGCCTGCTTGTTCCAGCCATTCACTGAACCAGTTGATTCTAATTAACACAACTTTCCAGCTAGGGAGATGTGCTAATTAGTGAAACTGTATTAATAATCGCAAGGGTAGAACAGTACATGGCAGGACTTTTTACACTTTGAAGTCAAGGGTACCCACCTCTGCTAGGATTTCCGTATAAATACTGGCTGTGTTGTTCCAGGGCTAGTGTAGTACAGGTGCGTAGTCATAGATATCAGAGCATCAGGACTGCTCTTATCCATTGTGTAGTCAGCTCCTGCTTATCTACCCTTTACTCTTCTGGATGCTGTAAAGATACAGCAGTTGGAACACGACACACTCCATATCTCTGAAAGATCGAACTAGCAATTGTTTTTAAGAGGAAAATGCTCAGGGGAGCAAATAACTAATGCATTACAATGCTTTGACCTGTAATTTCAGTTTATTTTCAGACAGGCTTTAACTTTTAGGCCTATAGGACATATTTTTCACATGCCTGTGTACAGTGTGTTTTTGGATGTTGAGCTGGATTGTGCATCTCATAATATTATTCCGTATGTGACTTCTTCCCCAATATGCCAAGCTCTATGATATACATGGAGGAAAAGTAAATGAACTGATGTGGGCACTGGAGCTGTTAGTTTCATAGCCCATAACTGTGAAATGGATGATATGTGAAAGATGCACTATAAGCTAGTGTTCATAGTAATAAATGTCAGCAGAGCCCCCAGCAACACCAACAGCGGGTTTATACACTGTGCATTTGAAAGAGAGAGAGAGTGTGAGAGAGAGACAGAGAGAGTAAAAGAGAGGGTGAGAGATATGATGATCGGTGTGTGAGAAAGATATGAGTGTGTGCGTGCATGTGCCACATGGTGATATGATAGGAGTGTACGCTGCCACCGCACACTACACACAGCTGCCATGACTGCGGGCAAAAACATACAGAAGTCAACGTTGTGGCCTTAGTAGGAAACACAAGATACTAGTGCACACAGCAAGAGTACTTTTGGCAGAGGAGATTTAAGCCTTCCTGACAACAAATCTTATTCTACCCTGTTATTGTTTGATTGTTGCCATGCACCCTGCTATCCACACTGTAGCAGATGTGTGTGTGTGTGTGTCTGGGTCTGGGTACCCTTCTATCTACAATCAGCTCAGATGCCTCAGAGGGCCTATATTGTCACAGTAGCTGTTAGCAGTAAGCCTTTAGTGGTTAGTTTCAGAAGTAGGCGTGCTGAGAGTTCAAAAACTCGATAAACCTTTGGCTGCGAGCCACAGATGTCAAATAATAGAAAAAGGAACCGCACTCACTCACCTGTTTCTCATGCTTTTTAAAAACATTTATTGCATCAAGTCAAAAGTGTAATGAGTGCGATTCCTTTAGCGGTTGTTGGTTAGCGGCGCCTCTCCAGGCCTGCGCCCATTACTGCCCCCACTGCTCCTGTGTGCTTTATGGCCCTGCAGTCGGACCGATCAGATCATTTGCACCGCAGGATCGTGCGGACCACCACCATGCCAAGGGGCCTCCATGTATTACCTTGAGATTATTAAGCAAACTGTTTCCCCCTTATATCGAATGACCATAAAGATGTAATTGTGTATCATAAAATAGCGTTAAGTAGCCACGGCGAGGGCATCCACTTGGCAGGCAGTCGAGCACACATATACACAAACACTCACACACACAGACACACATTAACACGCATACATTTACACTTAGATGGACACACAAATACACACACTCAAATGCATACACAGGCACATTTTTTTACAATATGAGTTCATCATGTTTATAATGTATTCATATACATATTGATGAAAAAACAAATCACTCATACTGACAGGCATGCCTACATGCACTCATACACACTCATAGGCGCACACACACACACACACATACACACACACACATACTTGTTCACACATAGTCAAACACACTGAGGCATGCATGTACATACATCATGTCAGTAAATCATATATACAGTATATGCTATATACTGAGGCATGACACATGCGCACACACACACACACACACACACACACGCACACACACACACATTGATCTTAGAAGGTCCACATCTGTCTGATTAGTCTCTCTTATTACTTGAGTAGGTGTCACCATCTCGCCAGGTTTCCATCAAGCGATGCAGACTAGACTCCTGCATGGAGTGTTTGTTTGGAGAGTGCCATTAAAATTCATAACAAATTAAGGCTGTTTACTGGGCCCTTAATGAGCAGGGGCCTTGGGTGGCCCATCTAATTAATATCAGCGCTCCGGGGTAACGAGACAGGCAGCTCGTTAAGAGGGTGGAGTCTGGCCTCATTTCCTGTCGGGTGCTCGGCGATGGAGAGGTCCTCTTGAGGCCCCACCTCTTGTGGAGATGACAGGGCAGAGACGGGCGTCACCCGAATGTGGCCTGCACCGTGATGGACAAAGTCACACCAGTGGGTCTCCCTACTGTGTTATGGAGATGATTTTGCTCGATTTGATTCTCTGTTGCATTTGTGTGGGCTCTCCAGCTCCACTGTCTGAACTAGGAGTGTCTCTTTCTCTCTGTTGCTCTTGGAGAAAACCCGTTTCGAGTGGAAACAGGTTTATTTTTCCTCTCATATTTCCCCTCAAAGCTCAAAATGTGTGTGTGTTTGTGTGTGTGTGCGCTTGTGTGTGTAAAGCCTTTCCACAGTGGTTTGCTACATAATTTGCCATGTGATGCTGATGTTGTAAATTGTTGTAAATGTTACATTCTTTACGTTGAGTGCTCATGTCGCGAGAGTGATGTGGGATTAGAGAAGCTACAGTATAACCTGGGCAGGGATGACACTGTAGGAGCCCCTATGTTCATCCCTGAGACTGTGCTCACCCTCTGAGCTAACTGTGGACTGCATGCATAGAGACCGGATGTGTTTCTACAACGACAATGACCATGTGAGCTGCCTGTGGCCTGTAGTTCTGGGCAAAGTTAGAGTTAGAGCTCTCTGTCTGGGTTAGCTTCTGGTTAGCAAAAATAATAGTTCCTCTCTTAACTCTTGATCCTTCGATGTAGGCTCTTTCTATCATTTTGAAGCAGAATTCCCCCTCAGTGAGGATCACAAACACCAACAAAGATGGAAAAAAATACAAACGTCTGTAGTCAAAAACAACTGCATCTCTAACTTCTCCACCACCTACAGAGAGTCGATTACTCAAAAGTCCCATATTCAGTCTCATAAAGGTATTCGGCAAGGACATGTGGGACATGTTTTGATTCCATTTTGATTATGCAACCTAGGAAGTGCTGCTCCTCACTTCGCTTCGGCTAAGCTCTTCTGCTAAATGTCATGTAATGTAATATGTGTTGGGGTCTGTGTGGTTCTGTAATGAAACTCATTCTCTGAACTGACTGTGCACTGTGCATGTTTGGGGGAGGGGGTGGTGATTGTACTGCTAAATGCATCTGCTAAATGTAATGTAATGCAATATGTGTGAGGGGGATGGGGGGCAATTTGTGCTTCTATACAAATCCTAATCCTGTATACTGTGTATGTTGGGGGTTCAGTTTATTCATGGACAGTCTTTAGATTGACTGTACACTAGGTGTAGGGGGGTTGTGTGTCTTTATAGACAACCTTTCACCTCACTCTAGGATGTGTATCTAGAGCTGAGCTGTGTTTATACACTAAGAAGTCCTCAGAAATAGAAGAGGATGAGCCTGTAACCTTGACGATGCCCAGACTTTGTCATTAAACACGGTTGAGCACCCCAGTAAGCCTGAAATTATTTATTTCTCCAGACTGCCTGATTGTCTCCCTTTCCCAGACACCAAAGCCATGGTTACCACTCACTCCGATAGTTTTATGAGGTTCTCCCACAGGTGGGGTGCCTAGGACACATCTTCACCCCTCCATCCCCTACACACCCCCAACCAAAAAAGAAAAAAAAAGAAAAACGACCCCTGGCACCGTGACAACCAGCTATGTACCATGTCGTTGCCATAGCTGTCATTAGAGGTGTCATTAGAGATACCATACGTACATGACATCCCCCACACACACAGTATCAACACTGCTGATAGCGAAAATTAGCCTGAGCTCTGTCCTTGTCACACTCCACTGTTTGTGCTACTGGACTCTTTAGCCGCTACTGCGCTCCACTAGTTTTCTTCACACAAAGATAAATCTCGACTGTGACAGATGTTTTCCTTTCCTGGTAAAAGCACTACTAATGGAGAAGGTAGGAGATTGTGTGTGTGTGTGTGTGTGTGTGTAGCAGGGGATATTTTCTAAAGCTATGTTGTTATGTCTAGCTGTGTATAAAGTGTGTGTGATGACGGCAGCAAAGGCTGCGTGTCCAGGCCCCTCTTTTGTGTCCCTCTGTGTAAATGGGTTTTTCCTCTCGCATCGGAACCCTCATGAGGCCCTGATGAAAAGGGATCAGTGGCCCAAATGGTTTCATTTTTCAAGCAAAAACCTTTCACCTTCGGTGTCTGTGCACACGCACACACACACACACACACACACACACACACACACACACACACACACACACACAAGCAGTCGATCTTTCACACAGTAACAACAACAGGCTATATACCTCCTGTGTGAGGTTGTTTCTGAGCGTAATTTGGCAGAAGAAGGGATGGAACGTGTTTGTGCATGTGTGTTTGTGTGTGAAGGAAAGATATTAGTTTTTTATGTGTGCATTCTTGTGTGTGTTCAAGAGAAACTGCTTAATGCTTATGTGCATGTGTGTGTGTGCACGCATGAGTGTGCGTGTGAGTGTGTGCGTTCAGGCTTGTCTGTGTTTGTGTGTGTGTGTGTGTGTGTGTGTGTGTGTGTGTGTGTGTGTGTGTGTGTGTGTGTGTGTGCGTGCGTGCGTGCGTGCCCAGTTCATGCGAATGCCACCTGGGCTCTGGAGCTCTTGGCTGTTATTCTAGCCTTTGATAGCTGCACAGAAAGCCTTTCTGGGAACAACAAAAGACAAGAGCCTGTGCTGAAGGAACACAACAATAGCCCACTTGTCAATCCCAAAGATGAAAAGATAGCAACAGAGATTCTTTTTTACCATTACTTGGCCAGCCTTTATTTTATAGTTTTCCTTTCAGAATTGCCCACACAAAGATGAGGGATCACCACACTGTTCCACCCCCCCCCCCCCTTCTCTCTTTCTCTTCCTCTCTCTCTCTCTCTATTTTACTTCTCCATCCTTCTTTCCATCTGCCCTTTTTCTTTTTTACTCTTCTCTCCCTCTTTTTCTTCCTCCTTGGTTTCATTTTCCTATCTCCCCATCTCTAGTTTTTCTCTTTCTCCTCCCTGTCTTTATCCCTCTCTCCCTGCTGAGAGAGACAGAGCATGCTCTTTTTTGCTGAGGATGCTCCACATCCCTGCTTGTATCTGCACACTTCACTGTACCAATGTATCAGGGAAGCTGGGGAACTTTATGGTGTGTGTGTGTGTGTGTGTGTGTGTGTGTGTGTGTGTGTGTGCGTGTGTGTGCGTGTGCGTGTGTGTGTGTGTGTGTGTGTCTAGAGAGAGTCGGGAGCGTAAGATGGAAAACATTTGTGTGTGTGTGTCACTTTAGCTGGGAATTAATAATGTGACATTTAAGACTTGACTGGCTTACTGTAATTTTAAGGTGCGATGTAGAAAATACTTTCCTGACTTAGCCTACAACAACAACAACAGTTCTGTTTAATTATATAGCCTTCCCAAGTACTGTGAGGTAGCTTCTTTGTATGTCACTGATTTTTTTAATTTATGCCTTTATGTACCATTTAATTATGCATTATGCCACAAATATTTGAGAGTATGCTGGATTGTGGAACAATGAACACTACACCATCAGCAGACAGATTTTCTTGTAGTTCTCTGGAGGTGGTCTGTGGCTTGTCTGTGACCATTCTAACCATCCTTCACCTGCATGTGCCTTTCTGATTTTTGTGCTGGCCTGCCACATCTTTCCTTCACAAGGACTGTTCCTGTGGATTTCCATTTCTTCACTATATTTCTGACTGTGGAGACAGACAGTCCAAACCTTCCAGATACTTTCTTGTACCCTTCTCCTACTTCATAATAATGTGGAGAGCAGTGGAGAGCTGTTTAGAGGCTCCCATGTTGCCAGTGGCAGCTTACCACTCTCTAAGAAAGAACCTAGGACAGGCACAGCTAGCAATTACCTATGTGAAATAGCCTTTTTCATGATTGGTTTCACCTGTCTTTGTAACTAAACGATCTAATCAAAGCAAGTTTGTGTTGCAACCTGTCAGCTATAAATCCCTACAGGTCTTAAAATAAATGTGATTAAAAGAGTGCCCAAACTTTTGCACATCCCATTTTTTACATTTTATTTTATTATAATAAAACTATGTAATGCTACTCTAAGAATGTCAGCCTGGAAAACACTCACATGTCTACATTGCTATAGGAAAACAAAACTTGTTGCTGTGATCTTCCCTTATAAAGGTAGGGCAAATTATCATGAAATTTCAGAAGGGGGCCCAAACATTTCTATACCACAGTAGAGGGCATGGGACAATTCAAGTATATACAGAGAGGAATATACAAGTATATACAAAGAGGAATGAGACTATAGAGACTCCATTTTGCCCTGGACACAGCAAAAGACACAGAATGCAAACTGAAGAAGAGTTGGAGAACACCCTACTCCATGTAGCATTGTATTGTATTGTTATATTCTAAAAGACCAGGAGCTCAGTAGCATGTACCTCTCTCAGAGGTATGCTTTTTAAACCACCTAATGTCCTCGCTGTCTGAGGTTGGGTGATGACCTGCTTACGTGGCCTCTTCAGTGCTAGAGCCTCTGGAGGAGGGTGGGTGTTGTTGGGCAAGGAAGTGGGGGGTCAGGTGAGGCCATTGGGGTCAGGTGGGGGTTACTAAAGCCCTGGAATACTCAAGGGGTCCCTCCCCTTGCTGTGACAAGTGAGAGTTATGTGTGTGTGTGTACAAGCCAAGGTTGCCATGCTAAATGTGGTGTCTATGTGTGTCTGTGTGTGTGTTGTGTGTGTGAAATGACGTTGAGAAGTGGAACGCTTTAAATGGTGGCTTTATCTCTGTAGTAATAAAGGGCCCATGAAATTGATTTAATGCGGCAGCTCCTCTCCTGGGCGGCTTCGTGCGCCTTGAAAACACAAAACAATGAAGCGGTGACATCTATTAATTAACCCACCTAATCCTGCCGAGTTAATCTTATGCAAGAACTCTGCTCCGCCAAACTTCCTCTGGCTGCCAGGGCCACTGGGAGCGGGGGGGGGGGGGGGGGCATGAGGCTGAGAGGGAGGGGGAAAGAGGTGACAGAGACAGCGAAAACGACAGACAGAGAAGGGGAGGACAGGCAGAGACAGAGAGAAGAAAGAAGACAGACAGAGAGAGAAAACCAGAGACAGGCAAAGAAAGACGAGTAAAAGGAGGGAGAGATGGAAAGAGTGAGAAGGCAGAGGGAGTAGAAAAGACAAGACACAAAGACAGAGAAAGACTGAGGGAAGGAGAGATAGAAAGAGAAAAGACAGGCAGAGAGTTTCAACTGAAAAGTCTTGAAGGGCTCATCTGCAGGGAGACAGCAGGGCAGACTTAGGCCCCGTCCACACGACAACGTTGATGGATTTTTTTCTTTGCGGGTTAAAAAAAAAGTCGCGTTCACACGACAAAGGAGCAGTAAATATTTACGTCCACACGGGAACGTTTTCATTGCGTTTTCATTGCAAAAGGTGTGCTGTCCAAGCTAGAGGGGCATGATCAGAAGCGCAATGATTCACTTTAAACATGTAATGTATGTTGATTTTAGCAATGTGCGTTCTAGTTTAGATAGGTCGGACGCAGCGACAGTTGCCCTATTTAAAAAGCATAACGTGAAAAGCGTTTGTTGGGCTGAACTAGCGATGTATACAAAAAACATCCTGTAGTTCAATGTCAGAAGATAGAAACAGTTGCATTACACATAGCCTACACTGCAGACGATTTTTACCCCCAAAGTATCCCACAACAACCTGTTTGTAAAAGTTTGACGCTGTTGTGAGATGTCACGTCGTTAAATTGACCCATTTAAGCGATACGGAGCAGAACATGAAAAAATAGAAGGAGCTGCAAATAAACTTGAGACAACTGCACAATTATTCGCTTAAAACATGTCATATGTTGATTTTAGCAATGCATGTTGTTGTTACTGAGGGGAGCTGAAAGCAGCGACAGTTGCTCTTTAATTAATTAAGAATAATGAAAGCCTACAAGAACTATTTGTTATAGCCTAGCCATACAGACGGTTTAATGGCAAAGGATAGAAACAATTGCACAACAGTCAGCCTACACTACAAGCTAATCAAATCACAATTTATTCGACTGCAACCAGTTTGTAAAAGTTTGAAGTTGTTGTTATATGTGCAGTGCAAGGTGAATGGGCGATGACGTCATTGTTTTCAAAAGGTTGCGTTTTGCCTGTCTACACAGAAACGAAACGGCGGCATTGTCAGACTTCCTCACTTTGGAACCCGTTCTCAAAAAGTATCGTTTTCGGGCACCCAAAACGCCGGCGACGTGTGGACGAAAGGCCAAAACGCAAACAAACTTTACCGTTTTGACCTGAAAACGTTGTCGTGTGGACGGCCCTTAAACAGCACCAGGCCACAATCTGATTTGCTGCTGAGTGCTGCTGTTCTGTCTGCACTGGCGGTCTGTCAAGAGTCGCTCGAGCGTGATCCTCATTAGCATTAGCATTGTGTTAGCTTTGCACACCAGCTGCCTAAGAGTGTGATCTTAATTAGCATTAGCATTGCGTTAGCTTAGCACGTCAGCTGCCTAAGAGTGTGATCTTCATTAGCATTAGCATTGCAATAGCTTTGCACACCAGCTGCCTAAGAGTGTGATCTTCATTAGCATTAGCATAATGTTAGCAAGGCATGCCAGCTGCTTGTTTTTTTCGGTGTGGAGCTGATCCCAGACGCCTGCTGTAGTTCATCCTCTGGTACAATTTAAATGGAGCTCTGTTACTTTGTGCGTGAGTTTGTGTACCTGTGTGTGTGTGTGTATGTGTGTGTGTGTGTGTCTCCACCACCAACATGGTGCTTCTGTTCCCACAGTTTACAGCCAGAGGTGTGAATTACCTTAGCGCCAGCCGTTACCCATTCTTCCCTGGTTTTCTCTCTTTTTCCCTCCACACCTCTCCTTCTATCTTAGTCTCTTCTCCCTCTCCCTTTTTCTTTTCTCTCTCTCTATCGTTCTTTACACCTCCCCCTTTTATCTGACTTTAATTTTGCTGCTTGGCCCACAGGGAGGTCTTGGGTACAAGAAGCAGGAAAACAGGTAGAGAAGGGCAAACTGTAGAAAAGGGCAGCACTCACTGCCCAGCTAAGAGGTTAGCTAGGACTTTAAATACTCTTTAAATACCGTGTCAGGATTTGGGGTCATATATTGGTGCAAGAGTGTTTGATAAATGTACGGTTCAATCACCGAAATCTCAGAAAATTCAGTATTTTCATCATCAAAAGCTTCATCAAAATTCCAGAATTCTTTAGAATATTGTTCTATAATTATTGCATTAAAACTAAATAGTGTTTAAATACTCTGAATATGTTTGCACACAACTGTGTGAAATGTAATCTGAGTAAAGTCTAAAACCCAGTCTTAGCGGGGTGGCTGGTGGAGAGGTCTGGTGGCCAGTGGCTGTCTTCATTAGAGTGTCTCTCTCTCCGCATGAGATTATTGGGCGGTATTTATAGTGTTATTTTAATTGCTCACGGAGAGGCTGAGAGGCCATCTAGAGCTTGACGGGCAGCCATAATTATACCGCATTTTGTGTGTGTGTGCGTGTATATGTGTGTGTGTGTTTGTGCCTATATTTGTGTGTGTGTTTGTGTTTGTGCATATATTTGTGTGTGTGTGTGTGTGCGCGTGCGTGTGCGCGCGTCAAGGCAGGGCTCTGATGGCTGTGTGTCAGCCAGAGATGTGTATATGCATTAGGAGCCAGAGCAGTAATTATGTTGAAAATTCCATATTGGAGAATTAGACGTAGAGTGCTGATGGATTTCTTTAATTGAACGTATCCAAAGTACTGATTATACCTGATTAGTAGGTTTAGATTTAGTGCTTTTTATTGCAGGGTATCTCAGTTGTGTCACTTCCACTAGTCTGTGTGTGTGTGTGTGTGTGGGGGGGGGGGGGGGGGTGTGGGTGTGTGTGGGGCAGCACTGTGGTGTTACTCGCTTGTGTGTATGTCTGTGTTTTTGTGTTGCAATTTGGGGAACTGCATGTTTAGCTTTAGTGCATTTAGGGCATAGTGTTCCAGTTGGCTAAAGTTTGCACCAACTCCTCGGTAGCTCATGCTGTTTCCCATACAAATGACATTAGTTGGCATAGCTCAGCCCCTGTCGACCAAACACAGTCACAGCAGGGTGGACTTGCTTGAGGGTGTGCTTTTAAGCAGACAGCACTATTTGACAAAGCAGAGGCTAACAGCTCCATGTCGTTAGCTGCCTCCCTTTGCTACTCCTTGCACTCTATGCATCTAGTGAAGGACGACTCAGTTGGAAGAGATAGCATCTCCAACGTCTGTCAGAGGGGGAGGATTTGGAGAGGGACCCAGCGTGGTTTGGCCCTAATCAGGAGCAGAGGGTCCAAAATGAGCATGGCACAGTACACCTTGGCGCCATTCAACTTGTTATAGAAATGCAAATTAGCTTGACACTGCGCAACTTGCCGTGGTTAAGGGTGCCAGTAGCACAATGCCATCAGCAGTGGGTGCTGTGCTGTGTGGTGCTTATTGAATTGAAATCCTGGCTGCAGATCTGAGGCCCGGAGTGGAATTGGGTATCATTGTGGCTCACATTAGCTGGTGGCTAGATCCTCTCCAAGGTCCAGGCTCCTGTGCCAGTGCTGTGTGCAGATCACTTTACACGTCTCCTATTAGTGTTGTACACACTTTTGTACGTTTGGTGCAATACAAGAGCTGGCCCTCTGGAGAAAAGCAGCAGTGTCTTCAGATGCCAGCAGTTGTCTGTTTTACCACAGAGATTCTGCTTCAAGTGTTCCTGAATTTAGTTCTTAGATCTTGAAAAATGTAGTGCAAAATTTCATCATTTGTACATTTAGGAACATTGTACTACAGTACTGAAGTCTGTGAATTGTAGTGCCTACACAGTCACACCGCTGATGTTAGTGGCGAGACACAAGTGACTGTGAGAGTTGCTGCCCAGTGTTTTTGCCATGATTACTTCTTTTGCTTAATTGATCAACAGCCACCATGCCCCTCTATCTTAGCAAGTCTGTATTTATGTGCAGACTTGCCAAGGAAGGCCAAGGAAGACTTTGTGTGTGTGCTTCTGTGTGGGAGAGTGCTTGTGTGTGTGTGGGGGGGAATGGGTGTGGGAGTGTGTATGCACATTAGAAAAAGAGAGCAAGCTGTGATAATTGAGATAGAGATAGCACAGCTTGATGAAGATCCTCACCAGCCACCACCTCCCACACACACACACACACACACACCTCCCTGTCCATTTTGCACAAACAGGTCAGCATATATGTGCTTTTTAATGAGGACGACAGCATGTCAAAACACTGTGACATTAGCGCAAATGGCATAGTTACACACATAGACACACACGCACACACACACATACATACACATACATACTCTCAGGTGTTAATCGCTAATGAAGTCCCAGCGGAGGCCGTGCAAAGCAGCCCTGACATGACGTGCCTGCATGTGTGTGTGTGTGTGTGTGTGTGTCCCTGCATGCGTGTGTGTGTCCCTGCATGTGTGTGTGTGTGGGTGCGGCCACTCTGCAGGGTTCCCGGCGACGACGTATGGTCCAGTGGCAGCGACGGCGGCGGCGGTGGCGGCAGCGGCTGCAGCACGAGGCTCAGGTAGGGGCGCCCGGGGAAGAGGCGGATACGTGGCGTACCCGCAGAGCGCAGTGGCAGGTAACACACGCTCATGCTGACCTCTGACCCCCACCATCCTCGGACGCTGCTGACGCTCGCTCTGTGTGGCTACCGCTCCGCTCGCCTCTTCTTCCTCCTCTTCTTCACTGTCTTAACCAGCATCACCACCCTCCTCTTCCTCATCATCATCAATATCATCATCACCGTCATCACACTGTTCTGATTTGATCTGTGCTAATCTGATCTGCCGCTGTCGCAAGGCTACAGTTCATGCTAATGCTTACTCTCTCTCACACACACACACACACACACACACACACATATGTGCACACAAGCACAAACATGTACAGTTCATGCTAAGGGTACATCATAAGGGTACATATGACAGTGTTAAAGCATACACATGCATCCAAACATGTATATACAAAAACATGCGCACATGCACAACAAGGGTACACAGACAGCTGTCCTGCACACACATTTTCACACACACGCACACAAACCTATGAACACCACTACTTCATCCTCAGGGTGGAGGTGCTGGTTATTCACCCACATTATTTAATCAGTGCCTTCAGCTCTCCATGGAGCTGTGTCTGTGTCATCCCAACTAACTCTCTTTGGGATTTTTTTATTTTCTTCACACACACACACACACACACACACACACACACACACACACACACACACACACATAAGCATATTGCGTAGTTGCACAAGTGCAAGCCACAATATAATAACCAGTTAACCAATTTTTCCATATCTTCTTAAAGTCTCAAACCCCATAGAGTTCTTATACTGCCATGTCCATGCGGATCTATGTTTGTCTCACTATGGGGCCCTAGACCTGTGAACACAGGAGTGGCAGGTGTGTGTGTCTTTGTGTGTGTGTGAGAGAGAGAGAGAGAGAAAGAGAGAGAGAGTTGTACTGCCGTGGGTCTGTGAGGATCTGACTCTGTCTTATTTTAGGACCCTAGACTACAGGTCTGACACCTCAGGGAGAAGGTGACAGACATATTATTTGAGTAGCTGCCTGTGTGTGTATGTGTGTGTGTGGGAGGCGGGATGCAGGTGGGTTGTGTACGTGTGGGAGGGGTAGGGGTGTTGTGGCAAGGAGGTCTCTGTGTTGTGGTAACAACGGGGTGGCAGCAATCAGGTAGTGGCTGTGTGTATTAAAGGGGAAGCCAAATCTTGGTCGTGAAGCCCTTTGGCTTGTAGAGAGGCTTTGTGAGTGTGTGTGTGTGGATGTGTGTGTGTGTGTGTGTGTGTGTGTGTGTGTGTGTCTGCATGTGTGTGTGTGTGCACATGAGCCTGTGTTGTGACAGCAGTAAGACCCCTGCCAGGGCCTCTTGGCAGACCTGCAGCCATGTCTATTACTGCTGGAGACTCCATTAGACGCCTGTGCTGAGCACTGTAGACTTGCTGAAGGCTCACCAGCCAAGCCACAGAAATAAAAGCAAACTTTGGCCAGACCTGCACAAACTGACACTGTACAATGTTAAAGTATTGATCGATGTGTTCTCTGAATGATCTGTCATCAATCAGCAGCATTAATGAGTGCTAATTGGGGTATTGATACCTGGCTCAGACCATGGTGTAGCTAATGTGTGTTAGCAGTGAGATGTACGATCCTGCTGAGGTAAGTGTCTTAGTCTGATCCTTCCACAAGCAGCTGTTTTGTCTAAGTGGGCAAACTTATTTTGCCTATCGATAATAGAGACAGTCAGAGAAAGTGCTGCTTGGTGTTTGTACGTTTGTGTGTATGTAGGTGTGGGTGTTAGTTGTTTGTATTATTGCATGTGACGGTGTGTATGTGTTTTTGTCCATGTGTGTTGGCTGCATACACGTGTGTGTGTGTGTGTGCGTGTGTGTGTGTGCGTGTGTGTGTGTGTGTGTGTGTGTGTGTGTGTGTGTGTGTGTGTGTGTGTGTGTGTGTGTGTGCGTGTGAGTGTGCATGTGCAGTATACTAGCATGAGGTCCAGTGAGGTGTCAGTGAAAAGGCAAGGGCAAGACCTTTCCTTGTCACAGTATGTGCTTCTGTCCCCTGTGTGTGTGTGTGTGTGTGTGTGTGTGTGCGTGCGTGCGTGCGTGCGTGCGTGCGTGCGTGCGTGTAAGAGGTCTACTCTCACTGTCTATTTGTTGGCAGGGAAGGGTAAGTAAAAGTCGTCTCCCTGTCACTGTGCAACTGCTCTCTGGCCGCTTGCGTGTGCCCTTTTTTCCTCTCCTGTTCTTTGTGTGAGTGAGTGTGTGTGTGTGTGTGTGTGCGTGTGAGTGCACGCGTGAGTGTGTGTGTGTGTTTGTGTGTGCACACCCTTTTGCCTCTCCTGTTCTTTGGATGTGAGTGAGTGTGTATTTGAGTGCGAGAGTCTGTGTTTGTGTGTGTGTGCACCATTTTGCCTTTCCTGTACTTTGCGTGTGTGTAAGTCAGGGATGGAAATTAACTTTTTTGTCCACCTGCCACTGTGGCAGGTAGATTTTAACATCTACCAGCCACTCAACTTTTTTACCAGCCACTCAACATTTTTACCAGCCACTTTTTATTCAACCGTTCTGTACATTATAATGCATAGAAATGTAAATATTTTCCAATTCAGAGTTTGTTACAGAGCTGATTATTCAATTGCTGTGTTACCAATACATGAGATAGGCCTAGCCTAACAATGTCTCTTTTTGGTCATAATACATACTCTGTCCAAGCGTGATTGGCAAGGTTGCGAAACAGGAAATTAAGACAAAGTGATTCAAAATGATGGTTTGAAACTATATCGTTCTGTAACTACAGGAGTTTACAGTAATCCTGTTTCAACGTATCTGTTTAATTGAGCACCAGAGACACACAAAGGAAGTGAAAACTGCATTATTAGGTGAGTAGAAATATATAGCAATATCTACCTGCAACTATAGAATGTACATGCTCCAGTAGCCTATTCCAACTGCATTGAACTGCTTCGGACTCACTTAAAGAAAATAGAAAATGTCACACCATCCAAGTTGCTTTATAGTAAAGCCTGCCCATCACCCCTCACCTCCACACACATTAGGGTACCAAGGGTGCTGAGCACCCTCTACTGAGCAGTAATAAGACGTTTTTATAATTACTAGTTTCGCCATCTTAGCAATTTTAAAATATCACACAATGAAATTCATATCTGAATATAAACATACTAATGCATGAAAAATGGCTGATGTGTATTTAAACGCCGTTTTTATGTGGGCTACATTGTAAGGTCAAAGGAAAAAAGAAACTATTGAGCCTAGCAGCTATCCTAAAGATCCTTAGTTGCTGCTCATAACGGCACAGAAAAGAATGTATGTTTTTTTTCTCACATCACACACAAAGAAGGCGTAATGACCTGATGTGCTGTCACATTCACTGGGGCATACTTGAATTAATTGACATCGCCAAAGAGTTTGTGCAGCGAAATGAGATGCGCAGGCTGGTCTTCACAAAGTTTTAGAAACAGTAAATCCGCTTTCTCTACCATAACTTAGCAAATTTATGTTTAGATACTTACAGGTAGGCTATAGCATCACCGAGTGCTGTTTCTATGTGTTTAGGATGTTTATATCCAAAATAGTATTCAGTATTCACAAATAAGTTGTTGATGTAGCTTCTGATTTTGTTGTGTACTGTTGGATTTTGGGCTTCTACGGCATGTTTATATGCAAGCTTGGCTTATTATAGGCTAAAGTAGGTAGGTTAGGATAAAATCACAGGTTGGTTTTTTGAATCAACTTGTGCGCATATGGCGTTATTATCAACGTGATAAGGCAATACTGATGCATTCCCGCATGGACAGGCTATAATAATCATGACTGCGCTTTCATTACCGAAAATTGGTGAGTAGAAAGTTACCAAGATCATATTTGTAATAACCACACCACTTTCAGGATGTTAAAATGATAGTCAATCTTTATATCTTCCCGTCATCATAGTTAAATCATAGTTATAGAAAAATATCCACTTAATGTGCCCCAAGAATGGAACTTCCTCAAAATCTTCAGACATCGGCAGTGGTCGCGCAATTAGCCTAGAGTTGGTTCTGGAATTGTGTGCGCATATGCCGTTAATATGGAATGTCGGGTACCAATGGGAGGGATATCAAGCGCACTTAAACGGCACTTAAACGGAAATCCATGACTCAAATATGCAGCACCCCTGACCTAAAATGTGTTCTGCGCCTGAAGAAAAGCTCTGAGTGTTGTTTATCAATAAATGCGCTTATAAACACCTGCACTGTCTAACTGTTAGCTACGGCACAGCATGCGTGAGTGACTTTCATATACTATATGGAACTTGTTGCTGGATAGCATTTGCACACCCACCACAGTGGCAGGTAAAATGACAAAATTCACCCGCCAACGCTCATATTTACCCACATTTGGCGGGTGGCGGGGGGTTAATTTCCATCCCTGGTGTAAGTGTGCATATCTGTATATATATATCTCTGTGTGTGTGTGTGTATGAGTGTAGCTTTATCTCCCTAGCTTCCTCTTCTTGTGCTAACACTGACAGACAGGATCGTCGTGCTGTTCATTCCCGTACCTACTGACAGCAATGTCATCACATGGGCATGTCTCTCTGAGTGCCAGCTCTTAGCCGTGTGTGTGTGTGTGTGTGTGTGTGTGTGTGTGTGTGTGCGTGCGTGCGTGTGTGTGTGTGTGTGTGTGTGTGGTGTGCCCTCTGTTGTTATCTCAGTTTGCCAGTTCAGCAATGGATCTCATGAAGATTCTATTTCCTGTTGGCATGTGTTGTTTGTTTTGCTGCATGGTGGCAAAAAACCTATACAGTTTTTTTATGAATCATAATTATAATAAATTTTTTAGTCTCCAAATAAGAATCAGTTTTATTTCCCAAGGATACAAGGAATTTGACTCTGGTAGATGTTAGCTTTCTATACGTTCAACATATAGACATGTAGTAGTATACATTTAGTAGACATATAGAAATAGACAGACACATACTATACAGTAGAGACAACAATCTCCATATAGGCACTTAATTTAGGCAATAATATACATTTAGGCACATAATATACAAATGGGACATAATATACAAGTAGGATATAATATACAAGACAAGTACACATGGAAAAGACAAGTACACATGTGCTAGCATGAGTCTGTATGAGTTTGCTCTGTGTCTGCATCTCAGTGTGTGCTTAATGGCGGCGGCCTCTGAGGCTCTGCCCGTGAGCCGTTTGATTAAGTAGGAGAGAGCAGCAGGACGGGTCACCCGTCCCCACCAAATCACTAATTAAGCCCGCCGGTGTGCCATTGTAATAGTGCTGTAATACTCCTGGCTGAAGGGCTTGAGAAGTGTTGTTCTGAGTGCAGTATAATCCTTTTTTTGCCTTAGGAACACACAGCCACACACACACCAAACGCACAACCCCCCCCCCCCCCCCCCCCCCACACACACACACACACACACATAGAATGGTTTTAAAGATTGACGTACTGTGGAAATACCTAAGAGGGCTTTAGTAGTCTGCTGGAAATTTTTAGCCCCCAGAATTTTCTCTCTTTGGTCTATGTCCATCCCTCCCTCTCTGCCTCCCTCACTCCATCCTTTTCACTCGCTTTTACTGTCTCTCTGCCCCCCCTCTGTCTGTCTTTATCTCTCTCTCTCTCTCTCTCTCTCTCTCTCTCACTCTCACTCTCTCTCTTTCTCTCTCTCTGCTCCTGCCCTCCTTCCTGGCATGGATGCTGTTAGCATTCTCCTCTGCAAAACTGCTTGTCTGAACTTGTCGACTCTTTGTCTTTGACTGGCCATGTTTTCCTAATGGAGCTGCTGAGGAAGTGCCCTGGCCTCCGTGTCCAGTTCAACTTCACTTTTACAAAACCTCAGCAC
The DNA here is from genome assembly GCA_027475355.1 of Coilia nasus. Lineage (NCBI taxonomy): Eukaryota > Metazoa > Chordata > Actinopteri > Clupeiformes > Engraulidae > Coilia > Coilia nasus. The sequence goes on from CM050214.1 coordinate 33,400,051, forward strand.
AATCCCCCATCCCCCACTCTGCTGTGTCAGACACACTCTTTCGCCTGCTTTAATTTCTACATCACTCTCTCACACTTCCTATCTCTTCCACACAGTTTTTTTTCCACTCTTTCTTTTCTCTCTCTTGCTGTATCATTCAGTCTTTATCTTTTTATACCCTCCATTCTGTGCCTTCCAATTCCTACCCCCCTCCTCGTCCTTGACTTCGTGGATATGAGGACGGGCGTAGCCTGCAGTGAAAGCCAGTAAGTAGTTAGGGCTGTCAGCACCGGAGGCTTTAGCACAGCAGCCCTACGCCGTCTCCCAGCACACAATAGGTGTATTATCCTGGAGGCTAGCATCGCTAATTCCTCCGTTACCTTTCTCACGAATAAGCACTTCTACAACTGGCTCGTCCGTAATGGCCAATCAATGCAGCGTTTAACCCTGACGGCCTACGAGGACCTGAAGCCGAGGCCTTTTTTCTCACCACTGTGGTGCGGGTGTAATATTATGCAAGTGGCTGTTTCGCTAATTAGCTTAGGGAGCGGGGCACATTGTTTCCTGAAGTGTCAGCCAAATAGTTTTATGAGGCAAAGTGAAGCAAGGACTTAAGCGTTTTATTGCCAGCGGATCCACTTCACTGCAGTCCTCGATATGAAGACAGCTAGACTTCAGAAAAGTAGCAATGACCCGAACATCCACATTTTCTTCTGGTAAAATATGCTGCTAAAGGCTAGCTAACTAAGATAAAACGTCCTTCTTACTGGCTTCATGCCCATGTTCTGCACAGTAACGATAACATTGAATCCAACCTAAACTTAAAAACTGCAGTGGTCAGTAGGAGATTATAAATCTACCTAGTAGTCTATCATCTTTGCTGACTTACATGCCCTTGTGCAAACATATTAATCTGGCAACTTTAGTCGCTCTACTTCTCCTCTTTCTCTCATTGGTCTAAACAAGCTGTGTGACTTTAAGGAGCTGCTCCTCTGGACCTTGTGATTGGCTGATCTGTCAGAGGGTTAGTCTGCCCATTTGGGGCTCCTGTAGCGACCAAATTAGTGCATGTGAGTGTGTGCGTGTGCGCGTCCGTGAGTGTGTATATGTGGTCCTGTAACTGCTCTACTCTGATTGACTCTTTATTAGGAAACTGTGCATGGTCCCTACTTACAGTAGCCTTACCTACTGATTTGGAAATTTTACACTTGAGACGTGGTTGAATACACTTTATTCAGATATCCACATAAGATATGGTAAACTCTAACTGATAGCCTTGTGACCCCAGTCTGTGCTGTGTCTTTGTAGACTCTCTAGTCTGCACTAAGCATGGGGCCCTAGTTTGTGCTGTGCTGTGCTGTGCTTTGCCAGTGTAGACTATGTAGTCTGCACCAAGCGTGGGACTCTAGCTCTTGCAGTGCCAGGCTGTGACTGTTTAGACTCTCTGCGTCGCTGTCTGTTATGATGACGCAGCGGCCCTTAGCCCTGACGGCCGTGACAGAGCCTGCGGGATACTCGACAATATCAGGAAGTGGTCCTGACAGAGCCCTGAGTCCTGAGTCAGAGCTTCACTACTGCTACTGCTGTTACTGCTGTTGTTGTGCTGTGTGGGGGGGGGGGTGATGAGTGAATGGGTGAGAAAGAGAGAAGGGAGACACCTACAGTGTGCGAGTTAGCCAGCGAACGCAGGAATAAATTATCTGTTAAACTTTGTTAGGCAGGCTCCTCCGAACGTGAAACGACAAGACATTAAACATGTTTTATTTATGAAATGCCTGCACTCCGTGAAAAAGAGGAGCTCCACCGCCGTTAATTAGTCAGCTGTTGGGGCAGAAAGGCCTGTTTGAGCAGGGATCTGAAGAGTGCCAAGGCAGCCCTGTGTTTTCCGCCCCATGTTAAAGTGACATAGGTGGAGAGACGGAGAGTCTAATTACCACCATTGTGAGATTCAGAGCTCATTTGGGGAAGCAGTTGACAGACCTTATTGACATCCTGTGCACAGTGATGCTCTGATGCTTGCCTGACAGTGGAGTCTGAGGAGACAGGAGAGAGAATATTACTTTGTGTGTGTGTGTGTGTGTGTGTGTGTGTGTGTGTGTGTGTGTGTGTGTGTGTGTGTGTGTTTGTGTGTGTTTGTGTTTGTCGGGTGATATGGGTTCAAGTGTGTTTGTGTGAGTGTATAGTGTCTGTGGGTAAATGTTTGTGTGTGTGTGTGTGTGTGTTTGTGTGTGTGTGTGTGTGTGTGTGTGTGTGTAGGTGCCAGCATGTGTGTTTGCACCTTCGGCCTCAGTGTCAAGCTCATCACAGACTTGAAGGCTGAGAATAGCACACCACTGCACTCTTATGCTGCTCTCTTTCTCACACACAGGTTGAAGTGGGAAAGTGATGGGGAATGGGCCTGTCTCTCCCTCTCCTCTCCTCTCCTCTCCTCTCCTCTCCTCTCCTCTCCTCTCCGTTGCTTTCCTCTCCTCCCCTCTTTTCTCCTCCCCTCTCCTCCCTTCCCCTCTCCTCACTCCTCCTGCATCCCCCTCCTTAGTTCTCTGTTTTCTGTTTTTCTTTTTTTTATTCTTTCTTTTTCATTTTTCCCCGTCCCCCTCAGACAAGAGAGATAGGCCGTTGTTTAGCATTCCTCCACAGAGTCAGTCATCTGGAAAAGTGAAGACGCGAGGAGAGCATTTATCCTCTCCAAGAGAGGCTCCCTCATTACAGCAGTGCACAGGGGGGGAAAGAGAGAGAGAACAAGAGGGAGAGAGGAAGGAGGGAGAAAGTGAATGGTACACAGTGTGTGTGAGAGGGGGAGAGAAAAGAAAAGTCTCACTCAATTACCCATCACTGAGCTCTAAACTCCAGGCTGACCACTCTCCACCCACTACCACCTCATTAGTCCCTCACTCAAACACCACACACATACATACACACACACACACACACACACACACACAAACACACACACGTACACACACACCACACACACATAACTTCCACACACACCACACATACACACACACACACCACACACACACATACACACACACACACCACACACACATAACCCCCACACACACCACACCACACACACATACATAATACATACACACACATATGCAGAATATGCCTACACAAACATATAAATACACACACACACAATGAGGTACATGCAGGTTATACCTGCCTACACACATACACACACACACACACACGTGGATCAGTGGGTGGAGCAGGAGGGATAATTATGGGCAGAAATGAAGCTCGTCGAGCGATTCGCATCGCCAGGCCTCCTGATCTGGTCGCCACGGCAACGCAACGACCTCCTCATTTGTTTGGCAGATGAGTAATTACATCCAATTACAGCAGTGGGGAGACAGAGAGAGGAAAAGATGCCAAAGGAAGGGGCCCCTATTGTTTTGCCACTGATAGGGCGAACAGGAATAAAGACCTTGGCCCCCGTTGATAGCATTCCTCTTAATGCGGCTAACACTGTTTTGCTCTCCATTCTCACCCAGGTCTTCAGCTCTTTACAAGGCAACACCTGCCCTCATGAGTTTCCTTCATTACTTTTCCTTTCTTTTCTCTTTCTCTCGTGCTATCTCTCTGTCTCTCTCTTTTTATTTCATTGTCTCTGTTTCTCTCTCTCACCCCCCCCCCCCCGCCCCATTTCTCCCTCTCTCCCACTTTCTCTCTCTCTCTCTCTCTCTGACTCTATGAAATAGAATGTTCTAGATATTCTGCATTCGAGAGGTTTCTGAGATTCTGAACTACTCAGGGGTTCAAGAGTCTTTCAGGTATTGTAACAGAGCAGATGATCTTTGTCTATGAAACTATATAACTTCAAATAGGCAGTACAGCTGAGCAGAATGTCAGATGTCATTTTAGCAGACATTGTGTGCCTGATGTTATACTGCCTCACCCCAGTTACTGTATAGCTGTGATATTAGCATAGTATTACTTTTGTTGGTAAAGATGATTGTCTGCTGGTGGATATTCTCATTTTGTGGAGTCATTTCACACATAAGATCTAAGCTCTAAGATCATTGGACAGCCCATAGCACACCTGTACCAGGAAGCTCACAACAAGAGTATGCTCAGACTGGCCACATGTATCCTCAATGATCCTACGCACACTCTACACCAAGAATATCAATTATTACCTTCAAACAGGCGCTTCAAAGTTCCCTTTTTCAATCGCAATAGACTTAAACATTCTTTTATACATCAATCAACTCTCTTATTGAATCTGCAACATGCAGCGACTGTCTAATTCTTATGTACTACGTTGAAAATCTTCTTTATGATATGTACTGTATGTATGTCTGTATGAAGGTGCGTGTCCCTGTCTTGCCTTTACTCATGACCATGGTGGTGGGTTACTGTACTGTTTACTGTGATGTTATATGTGTGTGTTGTCCTCAAGCGAGTCTTGTGCAGGGATGCAAACCGAATTTCAGTGTAAAACTGATAATAAAGTAATATATCATATCATAATTTTGCAGACACCATAGTCCCTGCAGAAACCAGTTTTGTTGGACATTTGTTGTTTGTGTTAGCAGCAGAATATGTAAACATAGAAAGATGTAGATCATTACATTATCAGCTTGATTGCAGACACATTGATCCCTACAAACATCAATTTGTTTTGTAAACATTTCTTATTTGTGTTGGAAATAAGGCAAATCGGTGTAGATAGATGCAGATAATAAAACCGGTCAGCTTGATATCTCATATATCATCAAAATACATTTTATTTACCAGTTTTGACGGTTCCTACCTGGTGAATACTACTGTAATAAAAATCCTTCAGATCTTTGTAGAACAAACAGCACTAGGTTTCATGCGAAGTGTCATGGTGTATCGGGCAGCCCCTCCTCTTGTTTGGCTCCCCGGGGGCTTGAGGAGAACGCTGTTGACTGGTGAACCTCCCACAACAGATCCACACATCACACTCAAACACATGTGCTATGGGAGGAAGATCACAGGAAAGCCATTATTCCTGTAACTTTGATGTCAGACAGGAGCCAAAAACAAAGATCTAATCCAACTCTTCTTCTTGGTTTGCCCGAATAATAGCGAATCATCTGTATGCGATGCAAATAACAAAAAGCAGAAATGAAGGGAAATGAGTTTAGGGGAGGGCAATCAAACCGTTGGACTCTTCCCCAGATGGCATCTTCACAGTCTGTCATCCACCGAGGAGAGAAGAGACTTTACTGTGCTCATTTTCCTCACATCCTTCTATGCTAATGGCCCCATCATTACGGGCAATCTACCTGAACAATAAAAGTCCTCTCGGCTGCCTTTATAAGATAAGGCCTTCTCAGCATTGTGTTGTGTTGCTCACAGCTGATGGCTAATTGTCCGTGTCAGCACAAACAATACACCATGTGTATTTGTTATAGTGTGTGTGGTGAGATCTCATCTTTGTGTCTTGTTATGTTATTCTCGCTATCTGTGAAGTGGGAAGGGCAGGCATTGTTGGAGGTTGGCTCTCGCTGACATTCGGACCGAGCGGCTTTGGAGACACGAGAGACATGGGTGGTGGTGGCAGTGGTGACTAAACGGGTGCAGGATGGTGGCTGTTGGGGGTCGGAGTATTGGGGGGTGGTTGGTGCAATGAGGTCTCCCTCCTGCCCCTCCCTCGGCTAAAGCCATTTAACTAATGGGAGAGATAGGCGCGGAGCGTCTGTAAAGGTCAGTGCTTGTTTGTTGTTAAAGATCTAATTAGGAGGAGAAGAGCAAGCCCAGGAAGCTGGTGTAATTAGCGATGGGCCCACACTCAAAGACAGCTGGCTATTAGCACTCGCCTCAAAGATGGATTAAACGTCAGAGGCCATTTTACTTCTGCTGGCCTTCATTTTGTTTTTTGTTTTTGTTTTTCTCTGTTTGTTTGTCCCCGTCTCTCGGGGAGATAAAGCAGGGCCTCCTGAGACGGTGGGGGCTGCAAGTGTCGTCTGGTTTTGTTTTAGTGTCTGGTGACTGAGAGGTGAAGACAAAACTAGCCTTTGAAGGATTCATCCCTCCAGCCCCTTTCCCACACATGAACACAAAAACACACACACATACACCCACACAACACAGCACAAGACACACAACACAAGGCAGTGGCTACTGTTTCAATACACCAGTTTTGACATTTTGGAATAATAACCAAGTGACTGTATTGATATTGGTCCATACGATCAATGTTGAGATTACACTTGTTCTAATAGCTGTCACATAGGTGACTATACTTACCGTTACCAACCTGGTTACAGTTGTAGAGTTACAGTTATTGTAAAAGCGCAACAGATACCTGCCTTTTTTTGTTGTACAACTGAATGCTTATTAGTGTTACAATAGGCATTAATGGTATTCTCGATAGCTATGCAAGACTGAAAAACACCACTGACAAAAACACTGTGTCAGGGAAATTAGCAACTTTTGTATGTCTGTTTTTTTACTTGTGTGGGGAAAAATTGATTGCATAACCAGCTGGAATGACTGGCAGTTAGAATGACCGCCATTCGCTGTGCAGTCAGAACAAGAACCACCTTAACACAAGATACTGTAGAATTTCAGCAAATTATAACTTAATGTGCCACTCTCGAGCACAAAATGCTTTTATCTGAATGTCCCAGTCTTTTCTGTGTCGGATGGACAGATGGATGGAGGAAGGAGAGAAGAAAAGAAGAGGCGAGAACAGAGAAAGGGGAGACAAGAGGGGAGAGGCGTGCAGGCTCTTATGGAAATGGCTTCTCATTTGGGGCCATCAGTGGACTAGTTTTTATCTCTCTGGCTAGAAGGTCTGGCTCTGTGTGTGTGCGTGTGTGTGTGTGTGTGTGTGTGTGTGTGTGTGTGTGTGTGTGTGTGTGTGTGTGTGTGTGTGTGTGTGTGTGTGTGTGTGTGTGTGTGAGATGAAACTGATGTGGCTGTAATAGCCTCTATGAGAGTGTGCAGCTGCAGCAGTTGGGCCGGACTCTTTTAGAAGACCCTCTGGCAGCTGCCTGTCTGCACGTGTGTGAGTGACCGCACGTGTGTGTGTGTGTGTGTGTGTGTGTGTGTGTGTGTGTGTGTGTGTGTGTGTGTGTGTGTGTGTTTGTGTGTGTGTGTGTGTGTGTGTGTGTGACAGAGTAGGGTGTTACAGGGTCTCTTGGGAGGGGAGTAGGGGAGTGTGTGAAAGCATCCCCAGTCCAGGTGCAGCTCCAACCCTGGCTGCTCTGGTCCAACCCCAGGCACTGGTGGCTAGCCGCTGCTTAAGCTGTCTAAAGCCATCACAGTCCTCACACAAATGAGTCACCGCCATGGACACACATTCACACACATAAACACATACACATGCAAACACACACACACACGCACGCATGCACATTGCCATAGAGGCAGATACGTGAAAACATTTCACTTAAAATAATTTTAAGTAATAAAATTACAACTAATTGTAATCATTCCAAAGCATGGCATCTATTATGTGTGCTTTATGAACTTATTTATTTCGTATTTTATGTTCATGTTTGTTTGTTTCACAGTTGGCTTGTCTTATTTTCCTACAATTTATGCAGTGGAAAACATCCTCATCAAGGTTCTTCTGAGGTGGTAGAAATAATGGCTGATAGTTCAGTGTTGACATCATTCCTGACCTCTCACATCCAACTGCATCCTTTGTCTGTATCCAGTTGGCTTTCTGTATCAGCAGCAGTGCATTGTGTCGAGCTGGCTTTTGGCACATATTTGCTCAATAACTCTTTTGTGGACAGTCATATTAAGTGAAGGGGCAGGATAGTTCACCCAGGGGGGTTGGTGTGTGTGTGTGTGTGTGTGTGTGTGTGTGTGTGTGTGTGTGTGTGTGTGTGTGTGTGTGTGTGTGTGTGTGTGTGTGTGTGCTTGTGTGTGCTCTTGTGTGTGTGATTTTGTGTGTGGAGCAGAGGGGAGGAAGGGAAGTTGCCGAGTGCACACTGTTCTTTAGCTCAGCAGAACAGAGATGTTAAAAGGGATCATTGCCACGCAGGCTTTGTGTGCTACTGTAAGCAGGCGTCGTGGGCACCTCGCCATGTCTGAGGCACTGGTAATTTGACAAGCGGGCGCGTTGCCTGTGGGTGCCGGGTGATGGTCGTGACGTTCTCAGCGTTGATCGAAGGCTGCTTCATCCTCGTGTTTAGATGGCACTTGGCAGACACTGATGGCGTAATCAGGGTTGGCTTGTGTTGTACGTGAGCGGATCTCTCTTTTTTTCTTTTGTTCTTTTTCCATTCTCTCTCTACCCCTTTCATTCTTCCTTTCTGGTTTAGTCCTCAAATAAAGAAAACAAACAGGGAGCCGGAGGGCCCGGGGATGGAGGGCTTTTCTCCCAACAATCTCAGCTCCTCCAGAGGATTAGCTCCTGTTTCTGAAGATGTGTGAGTGAGGCTCTATCCTTATTATGGGGCAGCTCAAACAGGGCCTCATCTCTTTCTGTCTCTCTGTGACACACACACACACACACACACACACACACACACATACATACATACTAGCAAGGCCACACAATCATACACTCTTAGTCTCTCTCTCTCTCTCTCTCTCTCTCTCTCTCACACACACACACACACACACACTTTAATACATACAACACATATATACACAAACCTCTCTCTCTCTCTCTCTCTATCCCCAGTCTCTGTCTTCCTCCTCCTCCTCCCTCAGTCCTGTGTGCCACACACCTCAGATTACGGGGAGGTGTCGCAAATGTCAGCGTGCCGCAGTGCTCAATGGTGCCTCGTGAGGCGTTGATAATCTCCCATCTGTGTGAATGAGGATGTGTGTACCGAGAGGCTTTAGGCTAAAAAGGCGAGTGTGTGTCTTTTGTCAGCCAGCCACTTATCAGTAATGGCCGAGTCAATGAGCACATGCGGGCGTCATTGTTGAGGTGCACGCGGAGACAGCAAGACAAAGCGCCAGGTCGCCTTTAAAGGAATGCCAGGGTGTATGAAGTGGACTGAAAATGAATATTGATTTTCGGGAACATTTCCTTTCATTGTGGAGAGCCCAGGTCACTGGGATATGCATCTTATTTCGCAATTTCAATCCATTAAAACAACTATTAACCGCTCTCCCCGCCAACCTTCACACAGACACACATACACACACTCCTCATTTTTCCTGACCACTGCAGAAAATCACCTCTCTTTGAGAAACACTTGTTCCTGCCAGATGCTCACTGCCTTTATACACTACGTGTCTTACACTGACTGGTTAGTTTTTTTACCTCAAACACCGCACTCTCCTGTTTCTGGTGCGTATCAAAAAGTTCAGGCTTGTAGAAGATGGATCACACTCATACTTTTCTTTTTAACTGTTTTATTATTTTTTTTACTTATTAGCAGCAGGGTGACCACAAACTTTTCCGCCTGATGGGCTTCATAAGTGTGTGTCATCATACATTTGGTGAAATGAACAGCTGAGTGTGGACCGCATGTGGACCCTCTCTGCCCCGGAGCACATCCAGCGAGGACAACTCACTTGGACTCTATCAGCAGTCGGTATTAAAATGGCATCTCAGGCAACCAGGCTTAATACAAGTGAATAGCACTAAATACAAACAACCTCTACGGTGCACTGTGCTCCAGTTACCATAACCACTTGTATAGGTATTTGGTTGGTTTACAACAATTATTTTATGAGGTAGAATGTGTCAGTTCCTAAGACTATGACTATTACTGAGGGTGTGTTGTCCTGCAGTTAGTGGTAGTATGCTCTCTGTGGAGGTGCTGGTGGGTTGGTGGTTAATTGTGGTGATAGAGAGAGATGAGAATGGATCGTGATTGGGGACTTTGCTGCAAATGACAACAGGGGTCATGCCGTACGTGGACCAATATAACCATATCATCATCAGTTATGCCACACGTGCACCACACCGCCTGATACACACACACACACACACACACACACACACACACGCACGCGCACACAAATACACACACACACACAACACACACACCACACACATACACATACACACACATGCACACCATTTCACACACACACCCACATCACATCTCAAACTGTGTCACAAATTTCACTGTGCAACATAACATAAAGAAACACTCTTCCCCAATGATGGAGTCCCACCCTTGCCCCTCCTCTCCTTTCCCTCCTTCCCCATCTCCCCTTTCTCCTCCTCTTCCTCCTCCTTCTCCTTCTTCTCTTCCTCTTCCTCCTCCTCCCCTCTCCTGCTGTATCCCCCAGGCTTCCCCGATTATGGCTTTTACTCGGCGGCGGCTGCAGCGGGCGGGGAGCAGCAGCGTGCTGGCCCGTGCTCCTTTGCGGACTACGGGTCTCTGGGGCCGCAGGCGGCTGCGCAGTTGTTGCAGAGCGAGCACGCCGCCTCCGCCTCTGCCTGCACCTCCCCTCTCCAGCACCTCCCCAGCCCGGAGCAGTTTAAGAGCCCAGGTTTGTATGGAGCACTTCCTGCCTCTATCTCCTCCCCTTCCTCCACCTGCAACTCCTCCTCCTCCTCTTCCTCCTCCTCCTCAGGGCTGGGGAACCAGAGAATGACACGAGATGAGGTATATGTATGTAAGTGTACATATACGTTTATACATATAATGTATATTTATGGGCCCTGGTGGATGACACAACAGTATAAAGAGAATGCAAAGAATGCAAATCGCTGGCCATTAAAAGATCACCAATGTGGTCGATATGTGCATCTTCAGAAGTGGCCACATATGCATTGCATGTGTTTGTTTGTTTGTTTGTTTGTTCGTTTCTGAGGGAGAGTTTGTCTGTTTTGTTTTACTTTGGCTCTCAAAGAATGACATTTGTATGCTCTGCATGTGTATGTGTAAACTGGAACAGTTTTTTCCTTATTAGTTTCTTTGTTATATTTTTGACCATATCTACTCCATGCATACTTCATAAAGCTCTACTCTGAACAGATCAGAAAGAGAGCACAAACATATAGGTTCATAGTAACCCCCATGTGGTAATGCACCTGTCATGGAAGTTGATGGTTAGATTGTTAGCTAGCATGCGTGCAGTCATCAGCTTGGAAACCCAGTTATGCAACTGTGCTGATGTCAGCCATGATGTGCATGTGAATATGCTGTATGCACAGTCTTGTCACATTGTGTGTAGGCCAAATTCAATGAGCTGGAACCTGATATATTTTTTTTGTCTATAACCAACCTGTTGTATGAATGCAAGAAGGATTTTCTGCACTAAATATGCTGTTTATTATGGACCTTGAAGCTTAATATGGATATTAGGTTGTTTTTTGTTGCTTATGTATTTTTGTTTTCTTTAGTTTTTGTTATTGTTTTAAAGTAACATTTTGCCATTGATGAGGCTTTAGCACATCTCATAAATGTGTGATGTTTAAATGTTTTAGGTGTTCTTTTTTGTGTTTTCTATTGCTATTACTTTTATCTTCTACATGTACAGTAAACAAAACAAATGTTAGATGCTACATCCTGAGTCTTAGGCTGGTACGGAGATCTTTGTCGTCCTCCTGCATAAACATACTTCAATGTGAAAAACTCAGTGCTCCATGGTGGTTTTTAAAGTGATTTAGATGAAAGAGGAACCAGTGAGTCTTTAAGTGCAGCACCCCCTCAGTACCCAGCAAGTCATGTAGTACTGGGACCCAAGTGGCCTCTCTTTTGTAAATGAGCTGCATTTATAGCAGATAACATCTATACCTATACACTAATGGCTGCCATGCAAAGTACAGCAGCACATCAGGAGCAATATGGGGTTTAGTTTCTTGCTCAAGGACGCTTAGTCAAGAGAAGCTGGAAGTAAACCAGCAACAGTCAACTAGAAGCTACATCCTGAATCTTTGTTGCCTTCCTGCTTGAAGGTACTTCTGGACAGGTTACACAAAATGAAAACGTTTAGGTTGTAGCCAAGACATCTGACATTAAGAGGCCACAATGATGTGAAGGGTGTTGGCATGGAGCGAACGAGACAAGATGGAGATGCGGATGGAGGCGGTGATAGGCAAAAAGGCGATGGGCACAGGCAGGGGCAGGTGGTTGGGTACCCAGGAGTGTCTTAGCTGAGGGTGAAGGCAGGGGCAGGTGGTTGGGTACCCAGGAGTGTCTTAGCTGAGGGTGAAGGCAGGGGCAGGTGTGGTGGGAGCCAGGAGTGTCTTAGCTGAAGGCTCTATGTGGCCTTCTGTGTTCTGCCTCATTGATCCTGGCAGCCAATGAGGAAAGACATCTTTAGCCTCCGTTCCTTACACTGAAGATTACACACATCTCCTGGTTTGGCCTCAGTCCCAATCCTGTGTGTGTGTGTGTGCATGTGTGTGTGTGTGTGTGTGTGTGTGTGTGTGTGTGTGTGTGCGTGCGTGTGCGTGTGTGTGTGTCTGTGTGTGTGTGTCCATCTGTGTGCATGTGATCAGGCTCACGTCCGGTTCTGCTGTGGCCCAGATCTGCTTGTGGCTTGGACCCGTTTCAGAGCGCTATCTTCCATCTGGCCGTGTGCTCCAAATGGATACAGTGGGTTGGACCTGCAGGCTGTGCCTGAACCTCAGAAATCTCATTTGCACATAATGTAATCCAGTGGCTCCCTAACACTCACAAAAGTACTTCACACTAGCCAAAATGTGGAGGGAGGCCTTGCCAGAGCTTTGGAAGATAGCGTTGTGTAGCATTTCTGTTTATTTTTTTTTCCTGGCCATGATTTCTCCCTCATGAAGGGAGTTTGTGACTGTGATCTCTTTGTGAGGGAATTACACAGTGTACATTTCACATACATGGTGTTATCTGTCATTGTTCTCTGGCAGTAATGTTGAAACATCGCCTGTTGTTGTTGAAATGTATGCCCTATGATGAGGCTGGGTAATGGTTTTGGACAAAGTAGGATCTAGTGACATTGGATTAAAAGGCTAATTGTGTTTCTTTAACTGTGCAGTGCCTCTTGGTTGCTGTGGTAACCAGGGCAAAATGGCTGCACTGTGGGTCCCTTAGAGGTCATCAACAGGACTTGTTATCCAAGTTTCAGTGAGGCTTTGTGTGTCTGTGTGTGTGTGTGTGGGAGAAAGAGAGAGAGAGAGAGAGAGAGAGTGTCTTTGCGTGTCTATTTGTGTGTGACACAGAGAGAGAGTTTGACTTCCCTAAACTTTGACAATAACTGAATAAAGAAAATGGGTGAATAACAAAATGAATTCTTCTTGCTGAATTTACAGCTTATGCTAACACCACATTGCGTCAGCAACTTCCCCTTGTGCGAGTCTCTGGGCAAACATGCTGGCAGGGTGAAAGCGTGACACGAGGTGGCATAAATTATAACACAATGTGAGGCATGTGGACTTAGCGAGCGGAGCCACTTGGGGTCTCAAAATGCTGTGTAATCAAAGCTCAGATTGTGTAATTAGCATGGACGCCGCTAAGCCACCAGTCAAAGCCAATAAGTGCAACTCATGTTCGGCTATTAAAGTTAATAGCGGTGGCAGCGTAGCCTGAGGGTGTGAGTTAAAACATAAATCCTATCGCGTGAGGAGAGAGGGGAGGAAGACTCCAGTCGGGTCCGTGCAGACTGAATCCACCAATTATGAGCAAATGAGCATCACTGTTGGAACCAGAAGTGTCAGAAAGGGTGTAATGAGGGGTCCTATTAGAGCCCATCAGGGGGTCAGGGCCAGGTGTGATGAGGTGAGATCAGGTTGGGTGGTGGCAGTTGGATATTAGTCAACAGGAAGATTCTGTGGGAATCATTTCACTTCTTGAGGGGGAACTTCAGCTCAGTGGTGGTGTTTAAAGTGATTTAGATGAAACGGCAACCATTGAGTTTTTAAATGTAACACAAATGTAAATTAAATCTGACTCAGTAACTGGCAAGTCATGAAGTACTGTGACCTGAATGACATCTCTTTTGTAAATGGGCTGCATTTATATAGTGGACTATATTTATATCTGGTTACGTTTCATTTTTAATATGACTTTTAATATTACATGTTGTTACATGTAGATACATGAAAAAAGAAACCCATCAAATAAAGTGTTACCTCATGTCTATACACTAATGGCTGCCATGCAGGGGACAAACAAGTACATCAGCAGCAGTATAGGGTTCAGTGTCTCGTTCGGGGCGCATAGTCAGGAGGAGCTGGAAGCAGTGAGCAACAGTCTTATTGCTGGCAAACTCCATTACAGTGGCAGTGGTGGACTGGTTGTTTATGGTAACGGACCTATAACCGGAGAGTCGCAGGGTCGAATCTGCCAACTGCCAAATGTGCCACTGATGTACCCTGAGGCGCTGTTGTCATGAGTGCCCCCTGCTTAAGTGTGTGATGGGTTTAATGCAGGTTGCAATTCTGTTCTATGTATTGTACACGCTGACAAATGGGATCACTTTCACACTTTCATTTCACCTCCAGTGATCCACTGTCACCCCTTTCTCTCACACAGACTACTGTTTGCCTTATGTGACACTTTGCTACACATGTTGAACAGAAGGAAGAAAGGACCATATAACTGTATCAGTCAACATCTTCTGTCACAAAAAAGTCAAATGACTCTACTGATCTTCAAATCATCTGTCCTGATTCTTCGTACCTCGCCAAGGTGGCCATTTACTGCTCCACTCAATGATAATTAAGCAGTTAAGATGGACTGCTTGGGTGTGCGTGCACCATCTGTGTGCAGCTGCCAGAGCACTGGTGGTGAGCTATGTGTCATAATGTGGGCAGCTGTGGCTTAATGGTTAATGGGCTGGTCTTGGGATCAGTGGGTCGCAGGTTGAGTCCTGTACCAGTTGGAAAAATGCGGGTAAGGGGTCTCACCAGTGCTCTCTTCCACCTGCAATGGCTCTTGATAAGAGTGTCAGCTAAATGTAATAATGTCTCACAGTCTCGATAGGCAAGATAAGGGTAAATGTATTTACTGAAGATTGCATGAGGTAATACAGTCAATGCATAGAAGTGCTGACAAGAAACAATATTAAAGTAATTCTCTTTGGCACAGGCCCCCATCTTCATTGTAAATGTCCTAATGGACAGTTCGCATATTCTGCCATTGGAGAGAGCCTGTCCCCCACTGATGAGATGGAGACCAACCGGTGACATGGCTGTAGGGGTGGAGGAGGGGACATCAAATCGGCATACTCTAGGTAGCAGAGAGCAGAGTTAGGCAGAACAGTTTTAAAAAAATGTGCAAGCATCCCATTGCCAGTGGAAACTGAATGAATGAATGAATGAATGAATGAATGAATGAATGAATGAATGAATGAATGAATGAAGGAATGATGTAGAAGGGAACCCCCAGCACGGAATATCATTAGACATAGAATATAAACTGACGTAGAGGGGGGAAACCCTCAGAGGACTACAGGGAAAGATTTGATTGGTTAAGCAGGGGAAAGAGCAAGCGATAGAGGTTGCAAGGCAAATCGAGTCTTCCATGCCATGCAGGGGACAAACAAGTACATCAGCCTATTTATGAACACATTTTCAGGTGTTTTACCAAAAATGCTTACATGCACTAATGCTTATAGCAAATTTTCTGCCTGCATGCTTTTATTTGGTCAAATCTTGCATGATGGTGTTTAGCAGCAGAATGCATGTGCAGCCTGTTCACTGATTTTGGAGGAGTCTTGATTCCCTTTTCTGATTTTCTATTTATGCAATAATATTCTTCAAATATGCACTCACATTTAGTGTTTAAACAATTAGATGAGAGATGCTGAAAAGTGGTTACAAAAACACAGCAATTGTTTCTATGTGTACTCTTACTTAGTTTATAATTAAGGATGGGTTATTGCCCTCATAATGTATGCGTTAAAGATGTTTTACACAAATGGCTCTTCAGTGATATTTCCTGGACCTTCTTTTAAAGTGAGGTTTATTAAATTCACACAGCAGATGACACCAGGGAACTGAGATTGGGATTCTAAATTAATGTCAAAGTAGTATTTCTGTTTTAATTAAAGGATTACATTATAATTCACAGCTCACACTTACATTTTCATGTTACAATGGATGCAAAGTATATTGTAATTAAAGTAGAGCATTTTTAAGTTAATTAAAGGATTTTGTTTGTGTAACACTACAGTGTTGTCCTTCGTTTGTAGCTGCACGTCACCATGACAGATTTATATCCCAAATTTTGGCTTTTCATCTTGTCACGACTGCCTCCCCAAACTCAGAGTCTAATCTCTGCTGGTGGCTCCTGCTTATCTCAACCCGCTAGTCGCTACTCTCCCAGCTGGTTCCCTGGCCGCTAACCTGTGCTTCACTCACTCTGTTCGTTCTAGAACATTCTTTCTTTCTCTCTCGGTCTCTCTCTCTCTCTCTCTCTCTCTCTCTCTCCCTATCTCTCTCTCCTTATTTCTCTCTATCCCTGTCTCTCACTCCTTCGCTTTCTCTACTTTTTTTATCTGTCTCTGTCTCTCTCACACCTTCTTTCCATCTGTCTCTCTGTCTCTCTCTCACACTCCTTCTCTCTCACTTTCCTGGGTAGGTGCCAACCCTGCGCGCCCGGGCGGTTTCCCCGGTGCCAATAGCCCAGGTCCCGTGGCCGACCTGTACGCCGCTGCCAGCCAGGACACCGCTGTGGGCAACTACATCAGTGCCGCCAGCCCCCAGCCTGGCACCGGCTTCGGACACAGTATCGCTGTGAGTATGCCCCTCCATCACACACACACACACACACACGCACACACACACAAACACACACTGACCTCATTTCATGCCACCTTCAACAGCAGCATCTCTTCCACTGCCTCTGAAGTGCTTTTTTGCGAGGCACCCCCTACAGGCCAGGATTAAATGAGTCATCTACCAACAATGTAGAAGTTTTTTGCCAATTAGGCAAAACATTTTTATAAGGAGAACTTAAGTTGTCATTAGACAACTTGCGATAATCATTCAATCAAAACATTAGGACCCTATCATGTTGTTTTTCAGCAAAATTTCTGTAAAAGTTTGCTTAATGTGTCTTACAAGGTAGTGTTCAGGTTCTGTTTCCCCTTCAGGTGTACTAGAAAGTGTAATTTCTGGGGTGCGTTTCTCGAACAACTTCCTAGGTTAGCATTCTACTACCGTAGTTCTACCAAAGTTACTACTACCATAGTGGCAAAACCCGACCGTTTCTCGAAGCACTCGTACTTCGGTAGAACTATCATTGTTTTTACTTCCATAGTGGGCACTAACATTGTTCTCACTTCAGTGTGTGAAGCATGGAAGCAACGGAGGAAAAGCAGGTTGTAAGCCGTTTTAATTGGATGGCTATCCAATCTTTTGTTGACATGCCATGACGGAGAATCCTTGTTGAAGTTATACTATGGTGATAATAATGATTAATCTATGGCAAACATCTGGTTAAAGCAAAGCCGATGCATGTAGTGAAGGAAATTATATTCTTATAAATCCATAACTTTTAATAGCGTTTTGACGTCATCTGCCAATACTATTGATAAACTTCGCCACGAGACTGATTTACCACTGGCAGGTATAGCTCAGTGGCAAAGTGATGTGCCCCTGACACTGTTCCATTTAGTCACGAGTTCAAATCCTTTGCACACCTATGGTAGCATTTAGCCTACGTTCCACAATCACCACTCACGACAACATTTTAAGCCGAGTAACAGTGGCGCTTTCAGTCACGGATCTCTGAGCTGTTATACCGATACAATGCATTTCTTCTACATGTAGTCGTTTAATATTCAACCAAACTACAGAGTAGAGCAATATAAATCCACATTAATGTACGTGTGAGGCCATGCACGTTTTAGATTTCTATAATAGGACTCATGTCGGTCTCGAACCTGCACATCTCGTTTCAAATTTCATTAGTATACGATCAATGATTCAGTTGCACCACTGATAATCACGTCAATTTGCCTTTTCGGCTCACAACAGGTTCCAACCAAACGTACATGATGTAGCCATCGGCAAACCTTCCAATTGAAGGCCAACTTCTAATGCAAATAACTCATAATCCTGCGGTCCAAACTCAGCGAAACTCAATCGGTTTGTGCAGGTGATCATAATACTGCTGTGCAAACCATTAAATGTTTAAGTAATGCCATACAATTAACAAGAAAATTACATATCACGAATTGGCCATTTAACAGTTTCAACAGCTGTATAATAGCAACCTCTACACACCGATTGAATTTCACTGTGTTTGTGCTGTAGGATTACGAGATATTGGCACTTTACAGTCAAAGATCTACTGCAAGTTTTGCCGTGGGTGGGGTCACCCTTTGTAGTAAGGCCCTTACTTCACCTTGAGAGCTGTAGTGAGAACTTCACAACTTTCCTTTAAAGTTTTGGCTTTACTTCGGAAGTTTCTCTGTTACGAAGGTTTCGAGAAACGCTTAGGGCTCATTCACACCAAACTCTCTGCGCATTCAGCGCGTGGCCGTATTCTGAGCGTATTCTGAGCGTATTCATTTAGAATGCACGTTAGCGGATGAGACCATTCCCACCGCCACCGTGTTCTGAGCGCGTTCTGAGAATACGCTCAGAATACGGACTGCAGCTAGAAAATAGAAACCAAGTCTATTTTTCTGCGCGTATTCTGAGCGTATTCAGCCAAAATCCCATTGAAAGCTATAGGCACAGCTATACAATTCATGTAAACTGTGCTATCAATGCCTGTATTGACACAGGGAATACCTCAAAAACCTAGCGACTTTCTGCAAAATATTACCACTCGCTTACAACTGCATGAAACAAACACTGGAAATCTATCAATATTGAGGTTATCAGATCTGCACTACAAGGGCATTGACTAGCCTACATAAACACAGAAACTGAAATACCTGTGAAGTTGTCACGATGTCCAGTCAAACATGTTGGTGGAGCTTTTACGTTCTTAATAGGAAGAAGCAAGATGTCGCTTTAGATTTCTTCGTCGGAGTATTCTTAATGCAAGAAGAGCCTCAATCGGTCTTCTGTCGACCACTCGAGCTATAAAAAAAAAATAGTAACCTCGTTCTTGTCATTCAGTGTTTCCTACTTGGTTTGATAAATAGTCAACAAGCCACTAGGCAAAACTGAGGTCCAAGTCACTACATTTAGCCTAATATTACCTGATGTAGGCAAAGTGACTGTTGGCAAAGAGGTAGAGTTTATCATAACTTTATGGAAGGGGTTAAAACGCGTTCGTTTTTCTTGTACCGGGAGTGAATAAAGGCTTTGACAATGATCAGCCTACATGATTTAGAACGATGTCAAATATTCCACAGGCCTTATCAAAGTGTCAAGTTGCACTATAGGTGCAGTGCTGCTTTCTAAACAACGTTTAAAGTAAGGAAATAAAACCAGAGAAGCACATATTGTGTTTACTAAAGTGAGAGATAGGGAAACATGGCCATGTGCACCTAAAGACATTGGCCAAGTGCATTTAAAGACGGGGCTTCCCGCTCCCGCGCTGAATACGCTGACATGTCCGGTGTGAATGGTCATACGCTCAGAATAAGCCCACGCGCTGAATACGCCCAGGCGCTGAATACGCTCAAGGCGGTGTGAATGAGCCCTTAGGAGGGTCTCTTGTACCGAAGTTCTCACTACCATAGTTGTTACTTCCGAAGTGAAGTACTACCGTAGTGAGCTTCGAGAAACGCAAGGTAGCCTTTGGTGCGGTACTTCGGAAGTAACAACAACGGTAGTGGCTAGGAAGTTAGCGTTCGAGAAACGCACCCCTGATGTCCTGTTCAGCTGAAACTGCTCCACAATGCCATGTGGATAGTGTGTTTGATTCAAAGCAACACTAAGTAGTTTTTCCCTCTTCGGTCACCTTATGGGTTGGAAGTGGAATTGTCCTTTGTCCATTGTCTCCAGAGAAAATCTTGAGCATGAAAAAAGTTGCATAGGCAGACGACAGCGTCCTTCTTTGAACAAGTTCTAAACTACGAGCGTGCAAGTGTTTGACAAGCCCAGTAGCAACAAAGCCAAGTGAACATCACTTGCACCTTGCTGCCTCCTTCAGCTCCCACCAGGTGATTTGGAAGACATGGTGTAGGGTTTTGGCTTCTTCTGAAGCCATGTTGCCCACCACTGCTGTCACATTAAATGGTATTAAGAGAGCTAGTCCTGCTCTGTGTTCCAGCGTTTGTCCTCTGACAGACATCACTTATAGGGGTGACTGTTTGAAGCAGCGAAAAAAGCCAATAAGGCCTCTTCTGTGTTGAAGATTTAATGAAACACTTCACTCAGCTGAAGACTGGATTTAAAGATTTGATACGAGAGAAAAGCAGCCGTGTGAGAGTCACAGAGTAATGAATAAGTCAAGGAAGGACCTAAGAGAATAGACAAATTGATATACTCAGATGTTCTTATAATGAGCCATCACGTTTTATGTGACTGTCAAACACTAGTGAGTTTAATGGGTTTATGATCCGCTGGCACTGCACATTTGTTGTCTTTGGATGTCAGAGGTGTCAGGACAAAAAAAATTAATTGCTTTTTGTCTCACCTCACACCAGAATACTCCGACTCTAATGAAATGTCAGCCCGAAACTCGCACTGTAGGGACAGGGAGAGACACTTATTCACCTTTTCACAGTTTGTACAACTTTTATACACTTAGCTGACAAAACATAGTGAAAATGTAGCAGTATCCATTACACTAGTCTGTTAAGCCATTATACAACAGTTTTCTTTGGTTTTACCTCAGACTACAACATTACCTAAGAGTATTGACCGTATTGACGGATTAGCACTCAAGACTGTTTAGCATGCCATGAATCGGCATTTGTTTAAATTGTGTTGTCGAGTACATCAGTCAAGTGAAGCCCTTCAATGTAAAACAGGAGTTGCTGAAGGAGTTTAAACTTTTCATATAGTACGTCTGTATTTCAGCCTTTTTCCTTTATATTTGGAATGCGAAACATGTTTGGACTTAACAAAGTGCGATGAGGTGCAGACACTGGGGTTGGATTTATTTCTGCCTCTGATGCACACCTCTTCAGTAGCGTTCATGTTTTATTTACCCTGAGGAAAAGAAAAAAAAAACATTGCTCAGATCTGCGATTTGTGATGAAAATTAATAACGCGATTTCCACGTGCTATAATTGAATGTGACCTAATCCGCCTCCGACCGGCTGAGTGAGTCAGTGGTGCTGCAGCACCATGATCCAGCAAGATGGCTTCCTCCGAAGCCCGCCGCTCAGGCAGATGATGTCTTTGTGCAGCACATTAAGGCAGGAAATGACTCGGAACTAAAATGCTCTTTTTCATTAATTTCCTGTGCCACACCGCGCCAGAAATGCCACGCACTGCAACCCGACATGTCACAACCCATTGGGCGGCGGCGGCTTCCTGTGCACACACACACACATGCACACGCGCGCGCAGGCACGCACACACACACACACACACACACACACACACACACACACACACACACAAAGGGAGAAGTCAATAATAGCTTCACTGAAAAGCACGGAGGTGGGTTAAACACATGCTCCTATTCTCTATATTTGACAGCAGTGTATGGAGTTATATCCTGACCGTGAGTTTCATCTTGAGGAAAAAAAAACCCTGTGGGATGTTTGCCATGCTTGTTTATATATAGGCTTTTGTACTCAGTTCCATTTTCAGTACATCCTAAAAATTGTCACAGGATGCCACAATACATAATGCTTATCTGTGGCATGTGGAGTTTTGCCTTCCTTTTTTCACTCTCTCATGCACTATTTTAAACTTCAGCTCCACAATTTCTCGCCACTTCCCACTGCTGCTTTTTGATGTATGTGTGTGTGTGTATGCGTATGTGTGAGTGTGCATGTGCGTGTGTGTGTGTGTGTGTGTGTGTGTGTACGTTTGCATATATGTGTGTGTGTGTGTGTGTGTGTACGTAGGTGGGACTGCGTCACCCCTGCAGCAGCATTGTTGCGTCTTATTTTTATCGGGAGATTGCAATCGGGCGTCGGGCGGAATTGATCCGTCCTGTCACTGCCACAATGGGATGATGACATGACTGATAAGTGGAGCTGTCTGACGCCTTATATTCCCCCACCATCCTCAACCTCCAGAAAACTTGTGTGGGTGGTTCACTTCTCAGACACAAAAAGAAGTGAAATGCCCGCCACAGCAGAAAAGCAATGACTATCAATGATCATCTGCGGTCACTGAAGCTAGCTGTGCTGCTTGCTGTGTGACCTTGTCTTTGGACACATACACACGGGTGGATTTAGTGTGGATGGACAACTTGGGACGTAAACAGAGGCGAAGCGAAGGAGAGACAGTTGTGAAGTACAGGAAAAGCAGGGGACGCAGCTGTGTCTTAGCACTGAATCAGAGCACACAGCCTGAGTACACAATGCACAGCAAGGACCATAAAGGAGTATAAATAATAATTAATATTAGTAACACTTTATGTTATGGTTCCCTTTTATCTACATTTAACAACATTTAATGTTATGTACTTACACTGTGGTCAGCTTCTGTTGTATAAAATGTGCTATATAAATAATTTTATCTTGAACTTGAACTTGAAGAAGAAGACAATCTTGCAGCCTGAACATTACTGCACATTTCCATTATAAATTCCTGACTGAGTGCACTGCCTAAAACCAGCTTCATTGTCATTACCAGGTTTTATTTCCATACTTACCTGCGCATCTCAATAAGGCTAGAACCACTTACCCATTCACACAGATGGGCCCACCTGTGAATATAAGTGTCCTCCATGTTCTTTGTGTGCGTAGAGATGGCCACTGACTGTGTCTCTCTCTTTCTCTCTCACTGCACTCACAGGGCCCGCTGATTGCCACAGCTTTCACAAATGGATACCACTGAGGAGGAACAGACGGTTGGTGGCCATCTCAGTGGAGGTAAGGGTTGCTCTTTGGTTTCCAGCTCTGATCTTTATTGTTTCGTCGACACTGGACGTGCACTCCTGGCCTTCGAGGTTTAAGCTGTGTCTTGTCTTATGTTGCGCCCCGGCCGTGCCAAAGTACATGTAATACTGCCGCGTGTCTTTGTAGGATGAATTCTG
Organism: Coilia nasus; assembly: GCA_027475355.1. NCBI lineage: Eukaryota > Metazoa > Chordata > Actinopteri > Clupeiformes > Engraulidae > Coilia > Coilia nasus. Next base: position 33,422,931 of record CM050214.1, read on the forward strand.
AAATAAATAAAAACAGAGCAACCCTATTTAGTACATTTGCCACATTCAGGTAAGTCCTTGTGTTTCATATACATGCATGAAGCTCAGATAAAATGAGATAAAAAGAGAATGTGAAATATAATTACATAAAATGGTTTAAAACAACACTAAAAAGCTGGCAGGTTTACTTGTTCCTACACCTGCAACACACATGACATTTCATTTATGAATCTGTATGCATCTCAATTATGCCAATATATGACTTGGTAGAAAATTGAATCGATAAGAAGATTGATTTAGAGACAAGCACACACAAGAGGCTGGTGTTTCTCCTGCAGGCATAATAAACTGCTTATTTAGCTCTGTCTCACTGCTGCAGTCTAGTGCGCCGTACATTATTTCTTTAGTTACTGTGCAACAGCACAAGCAACATGGGAGATGGTTGGACACCATGGGAAGTTTTTTAATTTCCTCTTAAGCTTGCCTGCCTTCAATAAATAGGTTAATATAAGTGGATGTTTCGATGTGTGAGTGGGATTTTTCTCTATTTATTTCGGAATAAAACTTGTCATGCATATCCGTGATGGGCTTCTAATATTTAGGCCATCTCTATTGAAAGCGTCACATAAAATCTTGGAGCATATCTGACACAACTAAAGGTGCTTTATGTAGGATTGTGGCCAAAACCAGTACTGCAATCATGGTCTAGTCTACGTCTCTGTAGCAGTCTGTTCAAGTAGTTCTAGTCTATGTCTATTTCACAGACTATACTTACCTACTTTTATAACAATGTAGTTTTAGACTATAACAATGTAGTCTAGTCTACGTCTCTTGAACAGTTGAGTTCCAGTGTCCCTCTATCCAACAGAGTAGTGTAGTCTTTGTCTGTATAACAGTGTCTATATAGTAATGTGATATAGTGACTACATTGCTATATCACATTACTGTAGTCTACGCGTCTTAATTTGTGCTAGATCCATTACGATTACAGTTGCTATCCAAGTGGAGACTAGCCACCCAGCACTGCAACCCCACACCCACCTCTCTGTGTCAAGGAGCGAGTGTGTGGTGCCCTCAGACATTTTTAGCCTCATTTTCTCCTGTCAGCTCCACTTTAGAGATGAAACCTCTGACTCAGAAATGCATAAGACTCCCATTCTTCAATGCAGGGCCTCTGATTATTTCACCTAATGGGAGATCATTTGGCTGGCTTGATCTTGTTTTATTCAACCTCGGCCGACCTTCTGTAAGTTTGAGAAAAGCTATTAATCAAAACACAGAAGTCCTGAAATGTTTGATGGAAGAGGAGTCCCTATGTGATGGTGGTCTTTTTTTCTTCATTTTTTGTTTGTAGAGAGAGTGTGTGAGTGGGTTTGAGACCACTAGGCTAGGCTTCATCTGGCCTGGACATGGCAAGTTTGCTCAAGCAGAAACGGCAACTTGAGAGAAGTGTTTGTTCTGCTTCACTGTACTACCATGACAAGATTTCAGGAGCAGCCAAATGTGTCATTCAGAGCACCTGTTTCAGTTTGTCCTTCAGCTGAATGCATCACACATGAGCACAGCGACACTGGCAAGACAGCCACTCAGTAAAAGCCAGTTCACTGGCTCGCCCATCAGATAGCCTTATGTAGAGCAATGACAATTAACATGCCTGGACTGGTAGCTGGCCATGGTCCTGGGATGTGTATAGTGAGAAAAACATGTGAGCAGTGTTGACTGGTGCCCCCTGTAGGTAAGGGGTAGAGAAGCTGCTAGACAACTAGCAGGGAACTGGGGAGGCCACCGAATGATCAAAGCAGATGATGGGGTTCACTGGGGAGGAGGGTTTAACTCTCCCTGAATGTGGAAGTGGATTGAGTGATGGCTGCCAATCACCTTTGTAGGCTCAGTCCAGGCTTTGTTTTAAAAACACCCTCCCAACAGCCTCTCACTCACTCACTCACTCACTTACTCACTCTGTCACACACACACACACACACACACACACACACACACACACACACACACACACACACAAATACTAAAAGCGAGACCATTGCTGTTGTTTGTTAAGCCTAAAACAGTGGTTGTATTTATCCTTTTCTGTGCTTCTTCCCAAACACTGTAGAACCATGACGCTGAGTACAGGGTGCCCATAGTATACTTCTCTAAACATGAGGAGAGTTTAGCCAGATGTCACAGAAAGTATTCTGAATAACCATTATTATATGATATTTAACAACACCTATGTGGAATGTAAAACTGCTATAGTGCTTCAAAACAAGACAATTGTTGTAAAAGTTTTACTTTCCCAGGAAACAGCATGTGCTGATGTTTAAAAAGTCTCAGTCCACAATCACTTAACATTTGTTTTGCTTCTTTTAACACAGAAGAGCGTGTTGAGAAGTCGGGGAAGGTGGAACGGAGGTTTTAATTGGCTCAGTGTAAAGTTGATGTCATTCAACACTACAGCAACTTACCGCTGGACAAGGAGATGGCACCATACACAAAGAACTTTTTTTTTTTTTTTTTTTAAGATAAGTCAAGATCATCTCACAAAAACAACTGCTGTACCATTAAGTCTATGTTCAGATATATTTGTTCAAAGGCATTTATTTTCTTTTATGTCTTTTAAGTTTTACTTTCAACTTTACTCATTTTATGTAATTGTGTTTTGTGTTTGTATGTTTTGGATGCCCCACTCCAACCTTTCCTCATTAAGGATTAGTCTACGAAGCATTTGCAAGTCTAATGCCTTTGGTACAATTCTTGGAGAGTTCTCAACATGTCATTTTTGCGCACATATAAACAGGTAAAAAGACTGAACATGTTGGGAAAAAACACGTTTAATTTCAAGTGGAAATGAAGAGGGTAAAAAAATATAAAAAATCTTAGTATCTGTTTTTAATTCTTGTGATGTCTCATTATTTCACCATAATTACCTATTTTTGGGCAATACGAAGAGGACTCCAATATTTTTATGGTCCTTTTTTTATAAGTGTTGTTTTTTTTGTCGTTTAGAAAAGAAAATGTATACTATAACATTTTTCATATAAATACATTGTGAATTGAGATTTAAGAAAATGTAAATATTATACCAGTCTCTGCATATAACCAACTAAGAATGGAAAAAAGAAGATATTTTTTCTGATGGTGTCTCTACAAAGTGTCTCCAGGGTGTACATAAACAGAAAATATACTTCAAACCAGACTATCAGTCATTTGTTACTGAAATACAGCAGATATCCCTGTGGATATATATATATATATATATATATATATATATATATATATATATATATATATATATATATATATATATATATATCTCAGAGTGCTGATGTCTTGCTCTGTAAATAAAAAAGTCAAACAGCATAAGTGTCATACCAGCATATTTCCAAACAATGACAACAGGACACTGCTTAAGAATACAAACATACAAACAAAAAAGTGAAGCAAATATTGAGGCTTCTAAACATCACAATTGACATCAATTTTGTTTTAATTCTTTAAGCATAATTAAACATCTGAGAGGATGAGTATTGTTTCGAGGTAAATAATAACGAAATTCAAAGCACACATTACTTTAGTCTTCAAAAAAATGGCTGAATTCTGTCATGACATTTTACAATGACGTTTGCATCCTGACACTTTTCTACTCTGGAGGGGAAAAAAGACTTGCTGTGTTATCTGTTGATGTTGCTTGTTGTTGTTTGTCTGCTCCAGATGGTTCTGCCATCTCTATCTCAGAACACAAGTTCTGGATGCCGCAGAGCCAGCAAGAACAGCTTCTTTCTTTTGCTCTGTTCTCTTTCTAAAAGAAAAAAACGAAGGCAAACATTTTATATCATACCTCAGCCCCATGCCTCTCACCTGGGGGAAAGAAAACATAACTGATTTAATTTATTTTCAGTAGCTCACGAGAGAGTTTAAATAACATAAATACTGATGGAGTACAAGGAAATAAAATCATTGCACTGTGACCAGGATGAAAGATTTGAACCATTTTTCTCTTCTTTTTTTGCACATGTTAAATGTTGGTGATGTTGGTCCTTACAATTAGTCAAGTATGAAGAACTGTTGTAACATGAATGTCAAAATGAAGCAATGAATACCAATTTATAACCTAATGTGTTGACTTTAGGGTTGGGGGGAAGGGGGGGCAGGGCAGACAGCCTCTGTACCAGGGGCGTGGGGTGTGTTGGCATGCAGCTTAAGGGGTTCCATGTGATCACAGCTGCGGTGGGATAAGGCTTGTCTAGGTCACATGGAGAAACTCATAAGGGGGTGTCTAGAGTGCAGTCTGTCATATATGATAATGGGTTTATTGTATATTCTGATGTACATTTGTCTTTTTTCCTGCTGCAAATGTATCGTTCTGTTTTAGTTTTTTTGTTGTTGGTTTGGTTTGTTTTTATTTTATTGACTCTGATGTTCAAAACAACCAGGTGAAGCTAGATGCTGGATGCTTTTTAAATGATATGATCAAGTAATAATTTAACCTGAGAAAAAAATGGAAGAAAACTATTGTAAAGTTCACATGTAAACAAAAAAAAGCAAATGAAATACAAAACTTATAAAAAAAGAAAAAAATGCTCCTGATTGCTGATTTCAATTTTGCAACGGGGTTTTATTGAAATTTTTGTGGTTGTTAATAATTATATGAATAATTATAATACCAATATTATTCTAATGTACGGTGCATCTATCAGTTCCTCTTGTACCATTCCCTCTCACTATATACAATCTTTAGTTTGCCATAGTATTTCATTCTTGTGCAAAAGAAGACCTCGTACCACAGTGCTGTTTTTGAGAACCCGTGTAGATGTCGATCTTTTTTGATGTTCTTCATGTATCTCCTCTCACCCTCCTCTAGACCTTGTAAGTAGTCATAGATGTTATGTATTTAGACAAAAAATACTTAGTAGTTTGTAGCAGATTTAGGACCAGTAAGGGTAGAACTTTTTCATATCAGTGCTTGAAACAAAATTGCAGCCAGTTCATTCCATAGCAATTTTGTTGTTCTGTTTTCTTTATTATTTGTTGTGTTTTCACACCATTTCGACTAACCAAAGCTTACACATAAGAACTATAAAAAATACTGTAAGACGGAATTATGAACTAGGCATTCTTTGGATTGCCACACCTTGAATTGCTCACCACACACATACATTTATGCACACACACAGGCATACACACACACGTGCACACACACACGCACACACACACACACACACACACACACACACACACACACACAAACACACACACACACCTTGAATGTTTTGAAAGGGGGTGTGCCATACTACCTTAAAAGCTAATGCAAGGTTTTTGTTTTGGATTGTTTTCTAAGAGGGACACAAGCTATTATTATAAGATTTTATGTCAAAGAACAACATATATTTTTAGAAGGTGCGCAAAGACTAATAATGATAATTACAATGAGTATTATTATGATATACAAATAAAACTTCTTCTGTTTTGATGTTTATACATTTTGAAAATCTCCTGGGTGCCCATGGCACTGCTATTTTTGGATGCCACTCTGATTTTTAAACGTACCAGCCTTTTACTGATTTTTTCTTGATTTGTTTGTTTGTTTGTTTTAGCTCATAAACACCTAAATCTGAAAATTTGGGAATTGATTTTCCACTCTCTGGCAAGATCACCAGTACTTTATTTTAATCTTAATTTTAATTGAGACTTAAAGAGAGACTTTATAGTTTATTGTGCCTTGTAGTGTCCAATACTACACTGAAGGTGTAGGTAATATGACAGCAAAGAATTTCGAAAGGTACACAGACACAGCTCGCAAAGAGTGGTCTAGAATTTTTGAGCACTACTTGGAATTTTCACTGAATTTCCTAATGCTTTCAACGTAATTAATTTGTATGTCTACAGAATGTTTTTAAACTTATAAATATTGAAGCAGTTTCACAGACCCACCCCACACCCTGATAGACACCCATAGACAGCGATCAGCGCTAGAGAGGGAAAAGAAAAGGCTTGGGGTGAGGTTGTCATTATTACCTTGCAGATTTGTTCCTATCCGATTTTGAGATAAATGTTGCCAGAGATATGCATTTGTGTCAGACCAGATCAGAAGAAGGCTTGTTTGTTTGCTGGGCTCTGCAGGATTTTGTGATCTTGCATATTCACCAACTCCCACATTGCAGTTGACAAAATAGAAGAATTTTTGCAGATGCAAAAAAAAAAATAGGGTCATGGGATTTCATAGTTATAATCTACTTTGTTTAGAATCACCACAGCAGACTCTGTTACTTTTGGCAACAAAATCTCTACAAAGTCTTGCAAGAGCAACATGTATAAGAAATCCTACAGAAATCTGAACAAAATAACTAAAATTTGGGCTTTCTTTATTACAACAAACCCTCACATGATCCTGGAGGGACTGATTTGTGATCCGTCAGGTTAGACGTTTTAGGACCTTTTAGGGAAGTAGCAGGAATAACATCCCACTACTTACGTCAGTTGTTTTTATAGTGTAGTTTGATTGAAGTAAAGACTGGTGATCTGCCAAAATAGTCAAACCATCTCAGTTTTTAGTTTATTTGTTTTATATATATATATATAGATTTTTTTTTTTTCAATGTTCGCTCCGTAGCTTGGACTTTAAGGTAGCATGGCTCAGTTTCCATCATTTTATTTCCCATTGATGGCAAATAACAGCTGATGAATGTTACACATCTTAGATTAGATTTACCATTGGATAATTGTTGGTTTGGGGGGGGAAATCAAAAAGGATGAAAAAAATTGACCTGGACGGTGTTTGGGGTGTACTACCGTATCCATTTAAACTTGAATATTTAGGCAAGTGCTAGGTAATGGCCAACCCTTTGCCATCTTGTAAATGCATAGGCATACATACATGTTTTATTGTATGTATGCACCAGTACCTCCTTGTGTTCATACTTTTGACTACTCACTAGCATTGAACCCTTGCCACCGCTGTTACGGCTGATTTCCTGTCTGGCGCTAACAGATCTTGTGGCCCTCACTGCTAATATCACCTCACGCTCTCACCATTTCACCTGAACTAGCTTGCTGTAGGAAGTGGGACAGCAGGAATGTCCATCCAGGTTTCATAAAAGTGTTATAACAATAATAACAACAATAATAATAAATACCGAGGACTGTTAAGTGGGCTTCCTTCTAGGTAGTCTTATCTGCACCAATGAATGAGTCTCATGGCTGTAGCTGTTGCTTGGTTGTAGCTAAGAGACAGCTACACACTTAGACTATTGATTAGGGGCATCAGCACAGAACTCACCATCGCCACTGTCCGTCGGCTAGCTTTTATGAAGGGAGATGAGTTGCTAGGCCCTGGAATTTAGTCATAACCATTTTTCAGGTCCCCTTACTTCTTCTGCCTTGCCCATTCCTACCACTTGCCCTTTTTTAACGTTTGACGACTTTTTACTACAAGAGACTGACAGAACTCACTGACTGATGTCTGAAAGCATCTTTCAGGTCTTCTTCTTGTATGGCTTGTACGGCAAGCCTTGTTGTAAAATAATTAAAATAAAAAATACAACTCAAATGGATGGGGGTCTCTCACATCCCAGATGTGGAAAGTATAATTTTATATTTGTATTTTCAAATAATATTAATAAAAAAGATGTTTGTGAAAGGTTTCCATCCTCTACTGTGGTCCGATGTGTCTGTCTGGAAAAAATAAACAAATAAATGAATAAAATGAAACATTCTTTGTTTCCTTAATTTTGTCAAATAGCTTTTAATAGTGAAGAGCTAATCTAGTTGAAGATGTACAATACTCCGAAGACACAGGTTCTGACATGTATTCATATACTGCCACTGTGTACATACTGCCACAAGTAGGATAATAATAAATCTGAGCATGCATATTACAGATAATGAACATGGTATTACACAGAGCCACTTGGTGACTGTGAATGTCATGTCATCTGGCATCAGTGTCTTACCAGCAGCAGACCCACACACTCCCTCTTTCTGCGGTCAATCCATATGAACCACCTGCACTCATACCAACCTCCTCTGGTAATCCCCTCTATGATTCGTGTCAATGGTCCCCACTCATACAGTACCAACACCTGCCATATACTGGTTATCTACCTTACCTTGAACACTCATATACTTGTTATCTACCTTACCTGAAACACTCATCCATTCATTATCTACCTTACCTTGAACACTCATATACTCGTTATCTACCATACCTGAAACACTCATCCATTCATTATCTACCTTACCTTGAACACTCATATACTCGTTATCTACCATACCTGAAACACTCATTCATACATTATCTACCTTACCTTGAACACTCATATACTCGTTATCTACCATACCTGAAACACCCATTCATACATTATCTACCTTACCTGAAACACTCATTCCTCCAATGATCACCTTTACCTGTCCACCTCACATCTAGCTCTGGAGGCCCTTGGTGAGTGACCTGCTCATTAAAAACAGATCCATTCTATCCACCTTACCGCATATCAGTACTCATACTTACACCTGTGAATGATCTGTGCACCTCACTATTTGCTCCCTAGCCCCATGGCAAGCAGCCTGCTTGTTACTACAGTATCTACCACAATACCTAGACAGTGCTACTCTCTACCTATTCCTCTGTACTACATCCTCCATAGCCTCATGGTGAGGGACCTGCTTATTAAAAGATGGTCCCTACTTTCTGCCTTATCACATGATCTGCCTGATCCCCACTGCTTATAAACCTTTACTTCCCACCACAGCCCCATAGTAAACCATCTGCTTATTGATATATATTCCCTACTATCTATAGGCTAGAGATCTAGACATACCCTAGTTAGCAATTTAAATTGCTATTCTGGATGCAGTTTAGCAATGACCAATTGAGGCTCATTAGCTAGTCTCCCAAATCTGGTTGGACCGATTACATCAGTCTATCCTTGTAGTCACTGGGCAGGCTAAACACAATGATGACAAGGCTGCAATGGTGCACTGGTGCAGTTCTACGGTAAACAAGTTCACTGCTGTGATTGGTCGTAGCCTTATCCTATTGAGTGCAGAGGCAGTTTGAAAGACAATCATTAATGCTGTCCTTGGATTGTGCCTGGCCTGTCCATTGTGGCCAGAGAACACAATTTGGTGTGGGCTGGTTTGTCAGTGGAGCGTGCCTATGTTCCCACCGCCCTATGTTCCCACAGCTCTATGTCCCCACAGCTCTATGCTACCACAGCTCTATGCTACCACAGCTCTATGTTCCCACAGCCCTATGTTACCACAGTCCTATGTTCCCACCGCCCTATGTTACCACAGTCCTACTGTATGTTCCCACAGCCCTATGTTACCACAGCCCTATGTTACCACAGTCCTATGTTCCCACAGCGTTATGTTCCATCATTTCTAAGGTTTTTTTTTCCAAAATGAGGCCCTATGTTCCCACATTTCCTTTATTTCAATTTGCATCAGATTTTATCCCCATCTCTCCCAATTTGGATACACCCGTTCTAACATGACTACTTCAACATAAGGTTGAGTGACAAACCCTTATACCAAAATTAAACTCACCTCCAGGAATCAATGCAATTTAGATACAAAACACCTTCCTAGAATTCAATTAAATTCAGTATACATTCAAACAATCTGAAGAACAAAAGAACAAAAAACACAAAGCTCAATTTAGTATAGGGAGCTTCATAGGGAGCAAAGAATGTGTCAAAATTATGCCCGGTAACAGCACATGTCTACAAACCAGGGAAACTCTAAACAGCCTCCACAACACAGTGGCTGACATCGCTCCAGTAGGACTCAATATATATTATATATCGAATCAGCAGCATGTGTCCAAATTTCAATCTTAACCACTCTATTTCATCACAAACTATCTGAGAACGGGGCTTTAAGTGTAAGATACCAAACTTCCCCAAAAAAACCATATGCTAATTTAAAAAGATGGATCTTTAGAGCACTTTTGAATTTTGAGATAATATACAAATAATAACAATAAAAAAACAAATATTTAAAAACATTAAAAACAATGACTCAGGAGCTGTGCAATCTTAAGTGGACCTAATCCACTTGAGTGCATAGACGGGCCCTGAATTCCCTGCCTGGGATGTAGCCACAGCGGTGAAGATGATCCATGCTGTCCACAATTGGTATTGAGACAGCCAGGTCCCAACGGTGCAATTCTGATGGCTATGTGGAATCCGGTCATGTTAAATGCGGTATAAAATGACTTAACCTACAGCTTCATTTTGAGAAAAATCTTTGAAACTCAAAAAATCTTGAGAGAACATAAGACTGAGGGAACATAGAGCTGTGGGAACATAGGGCTGACCCCCTGTCAGGCAATAGTATCTATCTTCCCACATACGTGTAAAAGTCGTGTAAAAGACTCCCATTACCTATGCACCTAACCACTCCCTCCTTAGCCCCATAGTAAGGTGATTCCCCCTACTATCTACCTTACCATATACTGAGCCATGTCAATCATCCCCTGTGCCTACAGTATTTACCACAGGAGGCTACTTACTCCGTAGACCCATGATGAGCGACCTGCATATTAAAGCTGATCATTTCTATCTACCGAACTTTACACACCTAGATACCAGCCAATGATTCTAACTACCTACTCATCTCATAGCTCACTTCTTAGCCCCATGACGAGCAGTCTGCTTGTTTAAAGGTGACTCCCCTCTACCTACTTTACCACATACACTGAGACATGTCAATGATCCCCTGTACCTATTTACCTCAGTAGGCTACTTGCTCCGTAGTGCTGTGGCGAGCGGCGCATGCTTATTAAAATGCTCCTGCAGGCTGCTTTGATCCGTGCCCTGCAGGCAGGGCAAGGGCACTGTGCTGAGATTATGTGCCCGTGCCGGCAACTTCTCTCTGCAGAAAGGACACCTCTGTAAATCAGGGTAAACACAGGACTCATTTCCTCTGAGGTGGATACTGATCAATAATTAGTTGCTAGATGTGCACAGTCAGCGGATATCGCCAGAATAACCCTCTTTGTTTTTCTCCAGGGTGTGTGTGTGTGTAGGGTTGAGGGGTGGGTGCTTTTGTTCATTATGCCGAAACAAAGACAAACCCTCCTGACCTTAAATAATCTGCTTGCAAGTTAATTATGTGTTGTCGAGGACCTGAATGCTATTCGAAACACCTTGGCCATTGATTTGTTCGAGCACAGGGCCCTTGGAGACGAGCATGTAATAGAGATCTGATATATTCAGCATAGGGGCGCTTGCACAATAATCAATGCTAACTCTCAATGGTGCTTTGTCGATGCATCATGCAGGTCTTCTGTCCCTTAGGTGAGGAAAAACACAGCCGATAGTGTTTGGTCAGCAGTTTTGTTCTTTTGTGTTCATTTGTATCATGTTCATCTTACAAATGGCCAGGGTAAGTAACAGAAGTCATGATCGCTGTGAATCGAGTGAATTTGCATGTACCTGTGTGTTTACACTTCTGGCTCCCACTCACCCTTGAGGATGGAAGCTGTGGTAGCCACTACGCATTCCTGGAGAATTATTTGTATACATTTACATTCTTCCACATTTTCCTGTGCATGGGTGAAAAATAAGGTGGGAACTATGAGTTATTGAAAGTAAAAGAGGCTTCTTACTGTTTAACTGATATTGTAAATAAAACACACAAATTACATGAGTTTACTGTCAATGATTTCATCTTCAACATGACCACTATCTTATTTGTTGAGTAAAGTTGTGCCTGGGTTTGCATGCAAAATGAATAATGGACACAAAAATGGTAAGCCACAAAGTACAGGAGGCCAGATTGCACTCTGTGTGCCTACCTTACTCATGCAAGTTGATACAAGTAACCTGGTGAAATTTACCAAGACAATCATTTAAAAAAAAATTGCCAGTGTCCTAAGGGGACTGGGGCCCTATGTCACTTCCATTTTATACCCCAGTGAAACAGAAAAGCACAGATGACTACTCCAAATGTCCTAGCCCTAAAGCCCATTTAAAACTAGTCTAATATCTGCAGAATCATATTTCAATTACATTTCTATAATTCAGATTTGTAAGGGTGTCCAGTAGTCATCGTGTGTGATTTTGGTTTTAAACATATTATCACTAATGGGTTGCTTTATTCTTTGTCTAAGCTTACCTAAAATATAGGACTTTTCTATTTCCAATGTAAAAGTAATATTAACTGCTAAAGTGCATTTTAAAGTGTTTTCAATCATCTTTAGCAAGGGTGCCAATAATTGTAATGAGCAGGGCTCTCAGGGCTTCTAATTTGAAAAAGAGACCCCATTAATTTCCCCTTAACCTGACAGTATTACATTCAACCTCCTAATTATCTCTGCATCACCTACTTCATAGATCTCTGAATGTACTTCTTCAGAAATTCCTTGAAAAATTCACATATATATATATATATTTTTTTTTTTTTTTTTTTTACTTTTAGTGTATGCTATGAATGTCTAGGCTGACTTCACTTCAAGCCCAACTCATTAGGGAAAACATACAAAACAAAAGAATATATAGAACATTCTTTGTGTTCTAATGCCATTCTATCATACGATCTATCCATGGTGGAAAGATATTCAATGAGAGTTCTGCATGCTCTATGACCGCCACTGATTTAACATATAATTAAAGGTCTTACCCACGAATAATGTGCTGTCAGGACTCATATACGAACGTGAGGCCATTCACTCCAGAGGTGATCCTCATATTGTAAGCACTGGTTCTGTTCACATTATTTGTGTATGAGCCATGAAATCAACACAAAATCCAAATAACCAGGCACTGTCTTAGCCTAATGTATGTTTAATAGAGAAATTAGATTAACCTAAAGCAGTATGTGTAAAGGTAGGGTGAAATGTTTGGTATATTAGAGAAGATGCAGAAGATGTTTTGAAATGAGATCTTGTCTGTTTCTGCCAAGGGTATTGAAGGAGAAATAAAGGAGGATAAAAAAAATAGATTGCCAGTAAAACTAGAAATTGGCTTCTTGACAATGTCCAATTTAAGTTCAAATTTACATTTCAAAATACTCAAATTTTCCTCTTAGTTTTTGCGTAACTTTTCTTATTTCCTTCAAAGGGTCCCTCAGATTGAGAGATCTCAGTTAGAGCTTTTTTTTACAAAGAACACAAAGTACTTGTGCATGTAGGAAGAGCACCTTAGGGAGAAACTATAGCTATTACACCTACCCCTACACTATCTATAACCAAGTAAATAGTTCAGGCTGTTAGTCCCTACTCCCAGGTGTAACACGCACAACTGGCCGCTGACTACAGCTATTCACGCAACCTCATGTGAGCTGTACAGGACAGAGCAGCTGAGAGGATGGCCAACTGGAGCTGTACAGACAGATGCTCAACAAGGGTTAACCTGAACCAGCCGGCTGCCGTTACAGTGACTGGGGCTGCTGGGGCCCCATGATCCACTCAGCAGCACCTACCTATCGCTTTCCCCCATGGCTTTCACCATGCCAACAATATGCATCTCATCTAATAAGACAAAAAGGTAATTTCAAGAAAATCAAACGGTGACCTGATTTTAAAGATGAATTTTTCTATCGACATATATTTTTCACGCCTACATGTAATATTACACTGGCCTTAAATAGTTTGCTGTATACACTGATGTCAACACAACTGTTTGCTGCCAATTTCTTAAATAAACTTCCTAATACTGCAGAAGCCAATGATTATTCCTTATGTATTATAAAGATTATAAGATTCAGCATGCCTCTGCACAGCATACATAAGGCTAAAGCCCCTTTAATGGCAGAAACTATGACAATGATAGATGCCTACAATAATATGAGCATCCATGCTGAAGAATGATATTTTAATCTCAACATTCCCATCATGAGTGTAAACAACTAATAGAGTGATTCCGCTTGCCTGTCAGTTTATTTAGCATTCATCAAATTAGTCTGACATTACAGTGATCCAAATAATATCAGCAGCTAGAGTTGTGACCTTTTTATAAAGGTTTGAAGCTTTCGTAAAAAATACTTGTTCAAAGTGATCACTCCTGTTGTGAACAACCCTTTACGCAAGTCATACTAAGCCTATCCAACAGCATGTTTGTGCACCTACAGTGCTTTGCAAATTATTACACCTCTGATATCAGAGAAACAAACCTTCAGTTCATTTGACAGCTTTGGCACTCATTATCACACGATGGCAAGTCACACAATATGGTTTGTGCTGCACTATGACTGCATCTAGAGTCCTTAAACAGGTTTGGCTGAACACAAGAGATATTATGGAGGTATTATGGTTGTAGTATAAAAACATTGCTGTTTTAGCTGCTGTTTGGAGCGATGTCTACCGGTTGCTATTTACAGTGACTCTCCCAGTACATTTACACAAGTTAAATCGTCAGTATTCAACACAAAATACCATCTGGCCTGGTGCTGCAAATCATACAAGCACTAATTGTAACAAAAAAGCCATTTTAGTTAGTCTGTTTGTTTCCAGAAAGTTTCACTGGTGAATGTGTAGTGTGCATGTACTGTAGATAACACTTCACAGCTGATGTGTGTGATCAGTTTTAGAAAGGTTTGGCTATTGTATCAGCAATAAAGAGCTCTTTTCGCTGTGCTGTTAAAAACAGGGTACGTGCTCATGGGGCTGTCACAGTCCTCCAGGAAACTCTGGACCCCCTGCGGCTCCGTGGTGGGTTGGCACGTCATTGTTGTGCCTAATGTGACGGGAGTTTACATGGTGAGCGCCGACTTGGCACCTCCATGCATGCAGAAATAGTCGAGGCCGCGCCTCAAGCATCGACTCCAGCTCTATTAAGCACCATCAAGATGAAGTGACATGCCACCAGAGAGGGAACTCAAGGCAAATCATGCTGAATCTCACTTAAAAACCCACAGGGGTCATATCCAATTGCCTCATATGCATATTCATGATGAAGGCAGCATACTTTGGCACACTGCCATCTGGGAAAAATAAAAATATTTAAATATATAAATCAGAAAAGAGAGCAACAGACAGACAGACAGACAGACAGACAGACAGACAGACAGACAGACAGACAGATAGATAGATAGATAGATAGATAGATAGATAGATAGATAGATAGATAGATAGATAGATAGATAGATAGATAGATAGATAGATAGATAGATAGATAGATAGATAGATAGATAGATAGATATGGAGGACATGGCGTAGACTTTATAGGTCCTCTACACTCATTACTGGCAATTAAGTGTCAGCCTGAGCCGGTGGCATGCCTAATTACCAATTAGAGGTGCATTTGATATGGAGAGTGTCAGTGCAATGTTTCGAATAAATCAGGCGAGTTTGGAACTGCAAGTGGGGTGCTCAAAATTTTGGGATGAGGGGAGTCAGTGATGCCGCACCCGCCACCACTGCTCCCATACCTCCGGTCTCCTCTCCTCCTGTCAAAATACGAAGCTGTTTAAAGCTCATTAAGGGTCGTTAACCACCTCTCACGTCTGCAGTGGGTTTTCAGAAAGCGTGTTAAGTGAAGGAAACCTTTTCAAAAATGCCGTTATTGCTGTGTTGATACCCCCGTCGGGTAGGATGGCATCAGGTTGCTGGCACTGGAGAGACAGCGGTTCCTTCCTGGAGCTCTGACACTCAGGTGGCTTAAATTCCCCTGTGGCCACCCCACACACACCACACCTCCCCCTAGCCACTCCACTCCACCCCACTCGCAATGCTTCGCCCTGCCGTAATTGGCTTGACATATTGATGGCCACTCTCCCACGATAGGGGAGCCGCACGCCTGCGCTGCCTTCCAGTCTGCTAATAATCGCTGATTAAAAACTAGTTAAGCGCCAGGGAAGACCTAAATGTGCATTAACCACATGACCTTCCGAAAGGTGGAAAAACAACATAGCAATGCCGAGGACGATGCGCACAGGCGGCTGGTTGACAGAGACAGTGACAAGGACGGGCACACTGAGCTCAACATCCGGCAGGCAGTTATTCAGACACTAAAGATAAGCACACAATTTGAAGGTGGGATGTGATTGCATATGACACTTTTTTATTTGTTTCCAGAATGTGTCTGGGTAATATCCGTTTGCCACCTAAAGATAAAATATCTTCATTAAGTTGTTATCACACTGTGCATGTGCTCTTTATTAAGGTGGAATGGCTCCTCGGTTATACTTATTATTGTCCTAGTGCCACCTACTCTGCAGAAACCTTTTGATTTGTGCCTGATATAATGTAATTACATGCTGCATTTGCTGTTCATTCTTGACCTTCTTTTGGGTGAAATAATTAAAGTCCCATCACAATCTAATTTGCAAAAAAAAAGTTTTGTTCTGGTGACAAAAGATGGAGAGGTCGGCGAGGGAAGAGTGGATGTCAAATATTCTGTCTTTTCAAAGGTCTCTGCACTGGCTCTGCACCAGACTGCACCTCACGCTCTGCTGAGCAGCTGAAGACGACTGCGGAGAACCGTCGTGATTGAAACTTTTCTGATTGAAAGCGCTGCCCACTGCTTTCGCTTTAATGCCATCGTCCTCATGCCCTTGTCCCTCTCTGCAGCGCTTGTATAATCTACACAGGGAATGGCACTGGCTCTGACATGGTGCTCTTATGGTCTGGGTGCATTGCAGAGCTAAAGCTACTATCTTTGAAATATCTCCTGGCAATACTGGAAACCGGTGCACTGTGCAATGTAGAATTCATGTGCTGATAGGCGCCAATAAATAGAAACGTAGAGGGGGAAAGAGATATAATTCAGTTAGTCCAATATTCATGTGATTTAAAATTAATAATGCCTGTGCCATATATCACTAGCTTGGATATTGTCCTTTATCTAAGAGGGAACTTTGTGGGATTTACAGTTTTTCTCAATTGTTTAAACACAATTCCTTGTACTTCAGACACAATGACCACAACATGTAACTCATGCACCCACCCCATGAACCAATTCTGCTAAACTATAAACACAATTCCTGCTTTACACTCAAATTGCAGTTCTAAAACACACTTTTTTCAAAACACTATAGACAATTCTCTGCGTTTGGCACAATTTTCATGACAAAAATCTCTTGTTTTCACAAGGAACACACAGTGATTCAAAATTCTAAAGTCAATTGCCCTACTATGCACACTGACTCATCACATTGACAAACACCTGTCACACAGCTTTACAATTAGCTCTCAGAGCTTTGGAAGAGGCAGAGCCACAGCTAGAGGAGTGAGAGTGAGAAGGACGGGGAGGACCCGAACGAGGATGAGAAAGGACAGTAATCTCTGATGAGATCAGAGCCATTTTGGTTGACTATTTGGTCAACAAAATTATTTTACAGTAGTTGTTTAGTTGTTTACGTATCTCTCTCCATATTCTGCAATCCTCAACCCAATTGAGGATTTTTTGTTGACTGGAGATGAAAGTTTATGACAGAGATGTTCACAAGTCATTTTTTCCAAGACCAAGTCAAGTCTCGAGTCTTTGTAGTCAAGTCCAAGTCAAGTCTCAAGTCTTTGAGGGCAAAGCCAAGTCAAGTCTCGAGTCTTTTGTCCCAAGTCCAAGTCAAGTCTCAAGTCTCAAATGACTGAAATGAACATTCTGTCATCAGATTAAAAGCATACTGTACCATGAGTTATTATTATTATTATTATTATTATTATTATTATTGTTATTATTATACACTGCAGTATCAAAATAGATCAGAGCATGGTCACGTAGCACTGTGTACGAAAAAACTATGCACCACCATCTCTCCCTTACCCACATACATAGTGATGCCAGGCCAAAGTATGTGTAAACAGGAGCCTTTTAAAGAGGTAGCCTACTGTGCAATTCCGAATAGAACCTTAAAATAGGAGGCATGCATAATAAGGGCTATTTCAATGTAAAGAAAATACAAAACAAAAACAAAATACTATATGTGTGAGTAACTTGACAAAAAAAAACCCTGTTGATTGAAGAGTTTATCGATGGCCACTAGGTGGCCACCTTCCCTTTAAGTTCACTTCTTAACAAAGATTCTACAGCACTACGGGTGGCTCAGTTGCTATAGCGACCAGCCATGTCATTGTTTACTTGAGAACTACGTTCGTGACAGTTGGAATTTAAGCTGCAGTCTTAATTCTTGTAAGCAGTGCCCATTATTAATGTCTGCTGGTTTATTATGATTATTATTACTATTATTATTGTTAAGCTAGTTAAGGCCCTGCCTTTACATGTTGTGTCAGTATGAATTACGAGTTTCTGCACATATTGATCCTGTTTGTATTGCCACAGGGCTTCTTCATCTTTGTAATTAAAACACATAACTGACATCGAGGTGTGTATTTCTTCATTGATATTTATGTTAACTACATTGTTGCAATATTTTTAGACGACATTGCATTTTTGCAGTCAAATCTAGTAGGCTGCTACTGCCAAAATATGACATTTACTGCAGCAGCCTAATATTAGAGCAATATTATCAGTGATATTGCAGTGGAATGGCCTGCAGTATTTTTGTGATAGACCTTCTGAAAGAAATTCTTCTTCACTGATTTTATATTTTAATTTAATATTTTTTCTTGAATAAACACTTTTTACTGGTGCACTGATATCATAGGTTACCTAAGTAGGAATTCCAATGGCTATGTCGCCTAGATACTATTTAAGTGTTGTAATATCGTTCCAGACACCCCAACCTGCAGAAACTCATTTCAGTAAAGTCAACAATACCCCCGAGGTCGCGGGAGACTTAAGATGTCTGTTTCCCAAATGCAAGAAGTGTACTTGTGTCGTATACGTTAGGTAGCTAGTTAGTTACCTATTTGTTAACTAACTCGGTTAGCTCAAAACGTCGACTGCCTCATAGTCTGCTACCAATGGATCTAGATAAACAACAAATAAATGACTCATAATTAATCAATCATAATTATGAATCATAATTAAAGTGTTAGACTGACCTATCCTTGTGGGTTTTGAGGTGCCTGATGAAATTTGATGTAGTTGAGCCAGCATCATGGATGGTGATCCCACACACTTTACACGAGGCTGTCCGTTTGAATGGAGAAGAAGTGTTTTCCATTTATCATATAGTGTTGTACATTAAGCACATCAGGGTTCAACTGGTTGTTATAAATGTCTATTCATATGATGGTTTGTGTTTGTCATTTGACAACAAAATAGCATTTTGAGAAGAAATAACATTGTTTTGAATGCAAAGTTTCATTTTGCAGGAGAAGTGAGTGGTTTTGCCCATTGTGTGTGTGTTTTTTTTATTTGTGTGTGAAGTTCTGAGAGTATGAGGCATGCTTTCAGGAAATGTGTTTAAGCAATTGAGAAAAACTGTAATAGGCCAAGGATATGGAATGAAATAAATAAACCTAACCTAACCTAACCCTAACCCTAACCCTAGATTCTGCTTATTAATAGAAAGACAGTAAGAATGTGTCTGTGTGTTTCCGAACCTGTCCATATATATGACTGAAACACACTGAGAGAGCATTACAGTTCTTTAATCTGCCTAGCCTCTATTTTGGCTGGGTTCTAAAAGTAGGCCTGTTCATATTTGTTATCTCTGTGACAAACACAAGCACACACACACACACACACAAACACGGTCACTAAGATCAATATTGGTCTTAGAGAATGCATACCCTAAAAGCGGGAAATGATTACCAATCAGTCTGTGGCAGCAGCACCTCTCTCGATTTAACCCTGAGGCTTCCGAGATAACATCCAACTGCAGAGTGAATTAGGTCCAGAGCTGGCCTGAAGTGGGCCGTTCGGCCATTTTAGTGCCCTATTCTTTCAGCACACCCAGAGGAGTGAGGTCACAAACATGTAAATAGAATGTTTCCTAGTGGACATTCTTTTTGATGATGCAATACTACTCGTAGCCAATGTAAATTCCAGATCTGTGCTATGCAATTCCGAAATGATTTGCAAAACAGCTTACTCCTCAGTGACACATGCATTGATGTTGTTCATGTGAGGATGTGTAAGGTACTATTACTGACACATGGAAGAGTAATGAATTATTTTCCCTCTTTGTATGTGCAAGCATTTGCTGTGTCTTTGCCATATGCCAAACCCCATTCTCATCATCTCAACCAAAATGTCTTTAAAAATAAACTTTGCTTTTGCTTATTCAACACAGTACATGTAATGAAACAAAAATAACAGTGAATAGATTGTCCTGCCTGTAATCCATAAGCGATCCTATACAGGCCTCTTAGCATTTCTTCACAGCTGCTGTTTCAGAAACACAGAATCCATCAGACCCGGCACAATAGCACAGAAAGCAATTTGCTAACAAATGTTTCGACAATAGCCTTCCCTTTCACTCCGCATCCAGACATGTACGCACAATTTAATACCCACAAACAATCAGGCAGCTGAAATGGATTCACAGATATTTCTGTGCTTCTCTCTCTGCCCCCCTCTCTGGTTATTGTTCCCAAGCCTTGGAGGAGCAGTCAATGGTCCATAACACACAAAACACATTATTATCGCACCCCAGTGTCCTCTCCCTCTGCCCCAAAGCTTAATTAATTCCAGCAAGGACCAGGCAATTTTCACAAGCGTGGTCAAAGGGTTATGATGAAAGAGAAAAGTTATTGTTGCAACACGAGCACTGGTGCATACACAAACAGGAAAAATCACAGGTAAACAAGCCCAGCCCAGGGTTGTGACTGGTGGCAGATTTGAAGATGCCCTTGCTTACATTTTTACATTTGCCTTTTTTAGTTGTCTTGTTTGATTGTAATGAAGGCTGATAGTTGCCTGGAAACTAACCTTTTGGATGGAGAACAAACATGTGCACATCTAATATGACTCCCTCACCCCTCAAGTTACAACTGTAGGAGGGAAAAGCTAAAGGGGTTTACAAAGCACAATGCATCCAAAAAACTCATCGTATTAAACTGGTCTTTGGGGTGAAAGAAACATTCAGCAATTGTAATCTAATTCTACTCAAAATCAGCAAATTGATCACACTGGTCCAATAGCTGTTCTCTGTGTGTGTGTGTGTGTGTGTGTGTGTGTGTGTGTGTGTGTGTGTGTGTGTGTGTGTGTGTGTGTGTGTGTGTGTGTGTGTGTGTGTGTCTGTGTGTCTGTGTGTCTGTGTGTGTCTGTGAGTGTGTGTGTCCAGATTCTGCTACATACTACTCCAGCAAATCAACATCTGAACTTCTGAAGCGCAGAGCTTGATAGACTATAGAATGTAAATTTCTACGACCTTTTGCCAGACTGGCAGGCTGTAGGCTGCCTTTTGCCTGTGCATGCCAGATCCGGTGGACGTGCCAAAGTGTCATCAGCACATGAAGAGACTGCTAAGATCTGAGCACGCTCTGTGTGTGTGGCATTTGCAGACCTGGGCGAACCCGTTGCCTGACGCCTCAGAGGCATCGCCCAGAGCCATAATATTTTCCCCTCGCTCCTTCCACCACGCCACGTCCCAGAATTCTACCCGTCTCGCCGAGAGAGGTGTCCGGGTCATGTCGGTGTTAATGAAATGGCTTTTTGAGTAATCCATCCTCGTGTTGCAAAGAGACCTCTGAGAATCACACACACACACCAATTTTGGTATGCTATTAATCACTGTGGCATTTCATTCTGAAATGGAGTAATATATGCAGATATTCCCTTTTCCTACTCAGCTTGACTCTGTAGGTCTACAGCCATGTGCTTAGGGTTACAAACACCTGAAAAACACTTATATCATTGTTGGCATGTATAAGAGCAAACGCCTACCAGCTAAGGTGGCAGACTCTTATTTCTGTAGGATCATTGAAAAAGTTACAGTTTTTCTCAAATGCTAAAACTCAATTTCCAAAACCTTACACCATTTTCTCAAAACTGTAAACACAAACTGCAATTGTCCAAAAGCATTTCCCAAAACTCTGTACTCTTGTTTTTTCAATTGTTGTACTTGTGCCTGCCAAATGCAGAGAATTGTGTGTAGTGATTTTAAAAAAGTGTTTGTTTTAGAAATGCAATTTCAGTGTAAAGCAAGAGTTGTGCTTGTAGTTTAGCCGAATTGGTTTGTGCATGAGTTACATGTTGTGGTCATTCTGTCTCAAGTACAAGGATTTGTGTGTAAACAACTGAGAAAAACTGTATAATGATAAAGCACAAACGAAAACTACATGTGCTGTATACAGTGCTGCAAACCAGAGATCACTGGGCTTCATTTGGGTTGGGTGAGGCTACAGGACCTCATCCACATCACAAGCAGTGATGTCCTTTGCCAGGCAATGAGGAAAGAACCCCCTGGCATGTCGTATTTATCCCTGACACTGTTCCTCGCCTATGTCACCACAGGCATATTCCATGGCCTCCAAGAAATTGCAGATTGGGTGGAACTTTCAGTTCTGCCTCCCTTGTCGTCAACCTATGGATGAGAACATGATTTATAATGCTGGCTCTAATTTGGTTAGAAATGACCACTCTTCCCTTTCCTTTACCTCCTGTTTCTCTTCTTTGCCATCCCCCTCACGTTTGGACTCTCTGTCCTCTTTGTCACTGATTGGCATTCACTTTCAAGCTGCAATCTTCAAAAACCTGGTTGCTCTTCCAGTTGCCTTATATTGGTGGTGTCAGCTCATTTGAAATGAAGTATAGTCAATTTCAACTTATTGTGCTTAACATATGGCAATTGTGCTCTAATTGTGGTAAAAAAGTGAGAAGAACGTTCACCACGTTTTGCATTGCATGTGTCATGACAATGAGAATGTGCTTAGAGTTTTGCAAAGACAAGTCTGTGAGTTTTGCAAATTGTGTTCTACTATGTAAAAAAATGTTTAAGGTATTGACAAAACAGTGAACAGTTCTGTGAAATAATTCAAGCAATTGAGAAAAACTGTTCTCACTTCTCCTGCAAAATGAAACTTTGCATTCAAAACAGTATTATTTCAAAATGCTATTTTGTTGTCAAATGACACATACAAACCATCATATCAGAATCAGCTTTATTGGCCAAGTATACTTACATATACAAGGAATTTGACTCCGGCAGATGTTAGCTCTCTATACACATAACACAGAACGTAATACAATACAATAAATACAATAGACTAAACAAGTATGTGTACTTGTATTGCACAGTAGGGACAACAATATACAATATACAATATACAGTAGGGACAACAATATACAATATACAATATACAAACAGGCACCCAATATGGGCAATAATGAACAAGTAGGCACATGGTGTTACAGTGGGTTAAAGAACCGGTATGACAATATACCAATAAGGCGAATAAGGGGGGGGGGGGGGGGGCGGCACAAAAAGAGTCCTGAGTTGCTGGGCAGGGGACACCTAGGTAAGTCTTTGCTTGTGTCATGTGCAAGAGAAGCGCTGGGGGGGGGGGGGGGGGAATACAAGGGCATAACAGTAAGCATATACACATGTGCATGTATGTATGTATGCATGTGTAGTTCAGCTGTTCAGTAGGGTGATGGCAGTGGGGAAGAAGCTGTTTTTGTGTCTGGTAGTTTTGGTGCGCAGGGATCTGTAGCGTCTACCAGAGGGAAGGAGGTCGAAGAGGGTGTGTGCAGGGTGAGAGGGGTCTTTGATTATGTTCTCTGCCCGCTTCCTGGACCTCCCAATGTACAAGTCCTGGAGGGAGGGCAGGGGGGCACCGATGATTTTTTCAGCAGACCGAATTGTGCGCTGTAGTCTGTGTTTGTCTTGTTGTGTGGCTGCTCCAAACCAGACTGTGATGGACGAGCAGAGGATGGATTCTACTACAGCTGTGTAGAAGGTCACCAACAGTTCTTGTGGTAGGCCATGCTTCCGCAGCTGGCGTAGGAAGTACATCCTCTGCTGAGCCTTTTTGAGGATGGCGTTGATGTTGGACTCCCACTTCAGGTCCTGAGAGATGATGGATCCCAGAAACTTGAAAGAGTCCACCTTTGATACTGGGCTGTGGGATATTGTGAGGGGGTGCAGCAGTGATGGGTGCTTCCTGAAGTCCACAACCATCTCGACAGTCTTTAGTGCGTTGAGTTCTAGGTTGTGTTGGCTGCACCAGAGCACCAGCTTGTCAACCTCCTGTCTGCATGCAGACTCATCACCATCCTGGATAAGCCCAATGACAGTGGTATCGTCTGCAAATTTCAGGAGCTTGACCGCTGGGTCATTGGAGGTGCAGTCGTTTGTGTACAGAGAGAAGAGCAGCGGTGAGAGGACACAGCCTTGGGGAGCACCAGTGCTGATAGTCCGTGTACTGGATGTGACACCTCCGAGCCGCACATGTTGGCTCCTGTCGGTCAGGAAGCTGGAGATCCACTGACAAATGGCAGGAGACACAGTTAGCTGGGAGAGTTTGGTGCTGAGGATATCTGGGATAATGGTGTTGAACGCCGAGCTGAAGTCCACAAACAGAATCCTGGCGTAGGCCCTTGGTTGGTCAAGGTGTTGCAGGATGAAGTGCAGTCCCATATTCACTGCATCGTCCACTGACCTATTTGCCCTGTAGGCAAACTGCATGGGGTCAAGCCGGGAGCCTGTGATCTTTTTGAGGTGGGACAACACAAGGCGTTCGAAGGACTTCATGACAACTGAGGTCAGGGCCACAGGTCTGTAGTCATTTAGTCCAGAGATGGAGGGTTTCTTGGGGACTGGGATGATGGTAGAGCTTTTGAAGCATGAGGGAACTTCGCATAGCTCCAGTGATCTGTTGAAGATCTGGGTAAAAATTGGTGCCAGCTGGATGGCACAGGCCCTGAGACAGGAGGGTGTTACTCCATCTGGACCTGGAGCCTTCCGGACATTTTGCCTCTCAAAGAGGCGACGGACGTCCTCCTCGCAAATGATGAGTGTGGATTGGGGGGCGGGTGGTGGATTGGGGGGGTGAAGCCAGGTGGGTGGAGGGGTCTGCAGTTGATCTGGTGGGGGGAGGGGTGTGAATGTCTCCTTCTCAAATCTGCAGTAGAAGGCGTTCAGGTCATCAGCAAGGCCGTTGCTGGCCTCAGCAGGGGGGGGTGGTCTTTTGTAATTCGTGATGTCCTGAAGCCCTCTCCATAGTGCCGTGGTGTCGTTAGCTGAAAACTGGTTTTTCAGCTTTTCAGAGTATTGCTTTTTAGCTGCTCTTATTTCTTTTGTGAGTGAGTTCCTGAGTGCCTTGAAGAGAGGCATATCCCCATTTCTGTAGGCCTCCTCCTTGGCTTGGCGGAGCTGGCGGAGATTCGGGGTGAACCATGGTTTGTTGTTGTTAAATATGCGGAAAGTTTTTGTTGGCACGCAAACTTCCTCACAGAAACTAATATATGAGGTGACGGATATGAATAGACATTTATAACAACCAGTTGAACCCTGATGTGCTTAATGTAAAACACTATGATAAATGGAAAACACTTCTTATCCATTCATCATAATGATTTAGGCCTTTTTTGTTCAGTGTTACACTTGCTACAGACAGTACATACATAAGTGTGTTATATTTTAGAATATTGTTTTTATACTCAGAACGCACATATACAGGTACTACTCGGAAAATTACAATATCATGTAAAAGCTGTTTTATTCAGGCAATCCAACATAAAAGATGAAACCAGTACATTGTATAGATTCATAACATGCAAAGTGAGATATTTCAAGCTTTTTGTTGTTTTTGTTTTGTGTAATTATGCTGATTATGATTTACAGCTTATTACAGTTTTTCTCAATTGTTTAAACACATTTTCTAAAAGCATGCCTCATACTCTCAGAACTCTACACACAAATCAAAAAAACACACACACAATGGACAAAACCCCTCACTTCTCCTGCATTTCTTCCCAAAATGCTATTTTGTTGTCAAATGGCGCACACAAACCATCATATGAATAGACATTTATAACATCTAGTTGAACCCTGATGTGCTTAATGTAAAACACTATGATAAATGGAAAACACTTCTTCTCCATCCATCATAATGATTTAGGCCTTTTTTTGTTCAGTGTTACACTTGCTACAAACAGTACATACATAAGTGTGCTATATTTTAGAATATTGTTTTTATACTCAGAACACACATATACATTGTTACAAATATATTTTATTTTTCCCACAAAAAATAGTGTACACACTGTGCATCCCAATCAACACAAAGCTGCACCTACAGTGGTCTACATACAATAGAACAGAAGAATTTACTGTAGCCTATACAGCTACAAAAAAGAATTACGCTGCATCCTTTCTTCTGTTTTTGTGTGGCCAGAGCACCTCATCCACATCACATGCAATGTTTTTCCTGGCCTAGCAGCGAATCCATCCATGAAAAGCATCAATTGCTATATTTCCACATGCGTCTTCCATAGCTTAGAGAAAGGATACACGCATTTGTGGATTTTGGTCATACACTTTCATCTCCAGTCAAAAAAAAATCCTCAATTGTGTTGAGGATTGTAGAATATGGAGAGAGATACATAAACAACTAATCAACTACTGTAAAATAATTTCGTTGACCAAATGGTCAACCAAAATGGCTCTGATCAGAGATTACGGTCCTTTCTTGTCCTCGTCCGTGTCTTCCCCGTCCTCCTCCTCTTACTCTCACTCCTCTAGCTGTGGCTCTGCCTCTTCCAAAGCTCTGATACCTAATTGTAAAGCTGTGTGACAGGTGTTTGCCGATGTGATGAGTCAGTGTACATAATAGGGCAATTGATTTTAGAATTTTGAATCACTCACTACGGGCACATGGTAGGATCGGATTGGATTGGGATTGGATTGGGAGTTGCACCCAACGGGTGGTCTGTCCCAAATCCCTGTGCACATGAGAGTTCGTGTTAGCGGATAATGGTCAGAGATCTGGCCGTTTCCGCTACGCTAGATGGCGCTATATTCCTTTCAACAAGTGGTGTTAGAACTACTTCAGGTTAACGGCTGCTAAAAAGAAAATAAACAAACTATCTGGCGGTGGTAAACAATGTAAAAAACACAGTAAAACAAGCTAGTAAGCATCATCTCTTTCCATTTTCAAGAGATGTCTCAACCTATTGTTTTCAAGGCAGTCAACCAATGTCATTTGCATGTGATAAACTAACAGAAATCATCTACTGTAAGAGGAGTTTGGTCTTATGTCTAGATTTGAAAATACCAACAGTAGGAGCATTTTTTGTGTCTTCTGGAAGTTGGTTCCAAAGCTGAACAACATAGCAGCTGTACGCTGCTTCACCACATTTTCTTCTGACAGCAGGTTTTACCAACAGAGTTTTCTACTGTGATCTTACAGACCTAGTTGCTGCATATAGCTGAAACACATCCGATAGGTAATTGCGTCCCATCCCGTTTATAGTTTTAAACACAAGAAGCAATGCCTTAAAGACAACTTTATAACTTATTGGGAGCTAGTGCAGTGACCTTAAAATTGGAGTAACTTGGTTGGTTCTTTTTGTTCTCGTAATAACCATTGTGGCAGCATTTTGGATCAGTTGAAGCTGTTTAATTGTCTTTTTAAAAAGGCCTGTGAAAAGGTCATTACAGTGATCAACCCTACTGCATTTTTTTCTAGATCTCTAGATCTAGACATAAGTCCACTAAGTTTAGCAATGTTTTTTAGGGCAGTAGGGGTACAAATCTGTATCGTAAGGTACAATAAGTTACCCCCAGAGGCTAATATTTGGACCTTAAGGTACTGATGTGTACCCATTCAGGAGAAGGTACAAACTAGTTGTAAAACAGTGGCTAAACGATACAGTTATGTGCCTTTGAGGGTACTACCGGTGTGACAAGCTTTGTACCCCTAAAAGTACAATTCTGTACCTTCTTTTCTGAGAGTGTATCTATATGCATACAGTATGTCCTTCATCCGTATATAAGAAATGAATGGATGCCATGGCTATATGTTCTCCATGCACGTGAGAAGCAGTTTCTAAGATCACTTGTGTTCTCATGTGCCTAGACAGCATACAGCATTGTGTACTTCCAGACACCAAGGCATCCTCTTGATTGAGAACTTTCTGGAGTTTTCCGACACTGCTTTATGGCTCAGGGCACGGGGTGCGACTGGCATCATCCATCATTTCCACGGCAACAGCTCCTCTGCCAGTCTGACACGTGCATGCGCGCATGTGTGTGTGTGTGTGTGTGTGTGTGCACGTGCACTTGTGCGAGACCAGAGCACCATCAGACATGGCAGCCGACTGTTGTGTGTTTGTGTGTGTGTGTATATATGTATGTGTGTGTGGGTGTGTGTGTGTGTGTGTTCTGCCTTTGTGGTCCGTCCTCATAGCCATCACCGCCAGATAAGATTATCACTGACAACCTCAACTCTGACAGAGCAGCCCTCATCTGGCCACCAACAACCCAGGCAGGGGTGGCAGATGCGGGGAGGGGGAGGCAGAGGAGGGGGGGTGCAGAGGAGGGGGGGTGCAGAGGAGGGTCACCCCTGACCACCACCGCCGCTACTGCCATTTTGATTTTATTTATATCCCTGTCTCCAGAAGAGCCTTCTTCTTGTCTTGACAAGCTGACGCTCTTATTTTGAAGCCCTGCAGAAGGAATTGCCTTTCAGAACCCAATTTGTCAAGGGCGAAGCGTGCTCGCACGCTGGAGACACTTGACAGATGCGTTGATGCCAGATCTGTGGCGACTTTATCAAAAGACAAATCAGAGGCTTTAAAGCACCACATTAGAGCAGCATTAAAAGTTAAAGGGAATGGGAGGTCTCATTTATCAGATATTTTATTTCGCCGGATTAAAATTACATGTCTCTCCTGAGACATGTAAGGATTTGTTAAAAATTGCACGTCTCCTCAGAAACATGTCCTGAATGTGAAAGGCTAATAATTAAATCTAAATGTGTGTGAGAAAGTTTTTTTGATGATAGCTCAGAAGAAGGTCAGAATAAGCGAACTCAATATGAAGCACAAGTGAACTCAAAATAAAATACAAGTTGATTGCCGAGAAAATAATATAATGAGAAGTATTCTGTTATTCTGATTACTACAATCTTGTGTCTGCATTTATGTTTGAGAAATCAGTGAGGTTTCCTTTATGTGTGTGTGTATATATGTGCATATGAATTATCCGAACAACCTCACTTTGATTATAACTATGCATCCCGTAAAGTAATCCTATTACACTTTCAGACAGACGTCTAAAATGAGTGGATACAGAAGCAGGAGAGAGAGAGAAAGAGAGGACAGACTGGAGCCTCTGTGGTGTCGGGAAAAGCAGACATGCATTATTTATCCATGGCTAAAATTAATACGCTCAGATTCATCATTGTCTTCCTAATCCTCCAGGCTTAAAATTTTAATGTTATTCATTGGAGAGCGGAGAAGAGAGAGGGGCCGTGACAGGGTGTACTGTAGTCTCCATAGATTACTCACTCGCCTCAGCCCCATCTGATTCAATGGACTGAAGCACCTCATGCCAAACTCTAGATCTAGATCTCCAGATCTAGACATAAGTCCACTAAGTTTAGCAATGTTTTTTTTTTTTTAATAAAATAGGGATTTAGCGATTGCTTTTATGTCACTGTTGAAGGTTAGTTCACTGTCAATAAAGACACCAAGGTTTTTAACAGTATACAATGTTCATGTTCACTTGCAATGTCTGTCACTTGCAAACGCCACATAGGAACTCACTCATTATGCTCCTCATTATGCCAAAAAACACTGTTAAACAACAGACTTGATTATTGTTAAAAATGTATCCATAGTTGTGGCACAACTGTGCCTTTTGCAGAAGTCCAGACACAACCAACATGGTCAGAGTTGGTATAAGCCACAAGGTTGAGAATATGGCATCTCAGTCTCTATCCACAGCAGTACTGTATCCTCCTTAAATGGCTCACTCTATCTCCATTAGATCCAAGGGATTACACCTCATCAGACACCTCAGAGTAGCTGCCTCAAGAGGTGCTTCTTCAAAGGTTACCGTCATTAGGATCCATACTACTTTAGGGACACGTCTGCTTTTCCCAAAAGTATGACTGTACTAAAACCACTGTCAACTGATTCACTGCTAACGTTCTTCCGTATGATTGTCGCACAGTCGTGCTTTTTTGTAATGCATCCCAGATGCTTATGGGTAGGATTAGTGTCAACTACTTGAGTTTGAGATATACCATCTCTTTTCTGTCTCTATCTTCAGCAATGGCAGGGACAATTAACACTATGCACTCATTGTTAACATTTTTTCTATGGCTGCAGCAAACCAGTACTTCTTGGAGTCAGACTCAGGACAGTTATGGTTGGTATGGATGCACTCAGGAGCAGTAAAGGCACTGCCACCATGTGTTTCAGTAGTTTACAGCAACATTTGGCTGGAACCGAAGGTATTTGAATTCATACAAAGAAAATGTGCCAAGCAGAACATTTACAAAAATGTTGTGAAGAGATTCAGACACTAATCATTCTGTAATTGTGTGGTCACTCACATCACTTTCCAGTCTTATTAAACACCCACGTCCAAATGCAGGTTCTTCTCAGTAAATTCCTTTTTGTGTGATTATCAGTGGCTGAGACAGGACTTGTCATCCGTATTGATTGTCCACTGCCCTCACTGTGAGCCTGAGATTTTTTTTTGCCAGTCAGGGAGGCTGACTTCAGAGCGACTGTGGCACACATCTGGTAGACCAGCCCCACATCTGGGACAGTTCTGGGCCATGACTGAACCGTGGTTAGCTGCTGTCTGGCAATAATATCGCCCTGCATCTCCTGGCGGTGTGAAGTGAGGGGGGTAATGGGGCAGCACTCCTGTTCCCTCACAGCCAATCTGGTGGCAGCAGGTGTTCCTCCAACTTGCGCTCATGGCATCGATTTAAATGACAGGTAATTACTTTTCTGACAATGCACCAATTAGATTAGGCCCAGGCAAACAACATAACGGCAATTTGCTCCGCTCTGTTGAGCAATAGCACAGTGATCATAATTAAGAGCTATGGCTGGGATAGCAAGCTGCTTTGTGCTGCAAATACAATTGCACATCATAAGACATAAAGGGCTCTTTGAAAAGCTCTGGCCTCGCATTGCCCAGTGAGACACTGAGTGATGCATTTACCTCTAATTTCCTTTTTAAACTTGTAGGATGGATGTGGTCTGTCTTCTGCCATCCATTTCCTTACAGAAAAACGCTGAACAAATCCGACGTGGTAAAAAGCTTGCTGTATATGTGCCAGTTGCCAGTATTATCTCTGACTGCATTTTGGCAGACTTAAAATGAACACAGCAATCACTCCTATTCAACTGTGTTAGCCACTGAACCCTCCATAGAAAAGTACAAAGAATGTATGTAGCGCATCGTTTACAAATCCACTGTAAATACAGTTTGAGATAAACAGGCTAGGTTAGTGGTCTAGTCTGGTCTAGTGGTGCAAAGAAAGCCGGGTAAACTACAAAAAGGTGGGTATACAATGCATATCTTTAACATTAGCAACCATACAAAGCAAGTCAGTGCTGTTTTGTAATTTAAAAAGTTGAGTAAATGACATTTACCTGTGCTTACCCTGCACTATATAACCCATGTAGCTGATATAACCAATCCAGCTTGTGGCAACTGGGAAGAAAAGCTTACACATAAAATAGTGAAAGCTGTAACCTTCAGATAACCTTTAACTTTAATGACCCCTATAATGCCTGTTAGCATTACTCTAATAGAAATAAGAGACACTGAAAAGAGAGATGATTGCATTAAGGCTTTCACTGTCACGCCAGGGGGCAGCCATGAGATGCTGTCTATCAACATGGCTCAGGATGGAGTGCTAATGCTGAATATGTAGTATTGACTTAGAGACAGAAAGAGCTGAGAGGCAGGGCCCTGCACCGCAAATCAAAGCATGTTCTTTCAGGTCAAAGCACTGTGGTTACAGAACTAAGCTGTGTGAAATGGGTGAGGGTAAGTGCCCTGATTGATCAGCAAGCCACAGTCGATAGATGGACCACTCTTCTAGGGAGAGCTGCCCTGCTGCTGCTGTTCCGTCCACACATAGAAGATGTCTCTACGGCAAAGAAACAATCGGACCATTGATTCCAGATTCTGAAGATTCCAGAATCGATGTTCAGAATTGTTTTATTTTGCACAGATCTATGACAAAGGGTGGAATTCGTGTAGCTGAACCTCGACTACACCTTTGTCTGCGGCCAGTCAATGCAACAAGCGTACCAAGCATCAGCCGGGCCATATGCCTCTAATATGCAGACTTGGTTTACAATCCACTTGCAGAGGCCTACCAGGGGAGTGTACGGCATAATTCATTGTTATTATTATCTAATTGGTTTGCAAAAGGCTTAATCTTCCAGCAGGAATTAGCGGGCTGGTGTTTGGGAGGAGGCCGTGGCACGGAGGAGGATTTGAATAACTAAAGCCGAGGGAAGACGCTGGCTCTATCCGTCGCAGCTTTGACTGGAATCTGGCAGCAGTCTGGCACCTCTCTTGGGGCATGAGTGGGAAGGAATGGATGAAGGGAAGGGGGGTTGGGGGTGGAGAGTGCAGTGGGGGCTTCGAGAGTGGAGTGTGTCTGGCTAAGAGGGGCTCAGTCATGGCAGCCAACTTGCTGTTCATCCAAAACAGACCCTGCTTCTGCACTGCCCCCGACCTCTGAGAGACTGATATTAAAATCGTGAGGCCATGGCAAAGACTCAAGTGTGTGTGTGTGTGTGTATCTGTGTTTGCCTGTGACAGTGGGTGTGTTTACATATGAATGACTGTATTTGAAAGGGGCTTTCTTTTGGGTTACTCACCTGCGTAAAAGAGCATGTCTGGATTCAAACCAAAACAACCAGTGGAATTATATTCACAAGGGAACTTCCTCCCCAGCACATGCGTGCACTCACACACACACACACACACACACACAAACGCACACACACACAAACGCGCGCGCGCACACACACACACACACACACACACACACACACACACACACACACACACACACACACACACACTTCCTGTCAATACCACTTGGAGCGTAGCTGCATGAATTATAAATCTTCTGGCATTTGCCGTCAGGGGCCGTGGAGGGATGAAGGGACTGGCATGCCAGTCATCCGCCGCGTGCTGCGCGCTCCAGCGTTGCCATGGGGATTCCTATTCATTTATTCATTCTGGGTTCTATCAGGGCAGGGTGAGAGAGGGGGTCCAGAGGGTGGAGTGGGCCTGGGTTTAGACGTTGGAACGGGGAGAAAGATTCAGTGGAGTGCCCACTACAGACAGGCCCTCTCAGTCATCATCATCATCATCATCAACAACACTTGCAAAATCACAATGCCATATGACTTTTATACACTTAACATAAAAAAAGATTAAAAAAAATAATAATAAAATATGTAGTCAAGAACGAACATAATAACTAGTAAAACATGTACAGTAAATGGTAAAAAAGGCAGTCATGACAATGTTGAATTACCAAGCAAAAAACAAGGATGCTTAAATACCGATGTTAGAAAATAAATGGATATAGTCTAGACAAACTAGGATAATGAAATATTATACCCTCTGAAATGTGTAATCCAAACCCACATATTGTTTATCCTTGTCAGAGAGTATACACATAAGCAATAGCTAACATGACTGTAATGTAATGTAATGTAATAGATATTCCATATTTTTGAGTCTTTATCTTATCTTTGCCCCTGTATGTCTTGAAGCATCATGTGAAATTGTAACATCTAAGCTTCATCTACTGCATCTAAGCTTCTGCTTTTTCCTTTTGAACTGGTTGAGACTTGTGATATGCTCTGTTAGATCTAGTTCTTCCTTAATGCCCGTTGTTCTCTAAAGTCCCTTTACCTTGAGAGAACTATCTCCTTCACCTGTCATTCTGCTGGGTCATCTTCCTCCTCTTCACTCCATCTACCCACCCATCTCTCTTTCAAAAGCACAAACATGTTTTGGCTGAGATGACACCAGCAGCCAATGTAACAGATCTGACCACTGTGAACACCACACAGGAGCCAGAATATCAGAAATCAGAAATCAGCTGCTCTTCAGCCACTGCTTACAAACACCCGCAGAGTCACAATGGTGCTGTCCTCTTGACTGTGGACTTCTCTGAGAGGACTCTTTACGGCTATGTAATACTCTCAGGTCATTCAAGCAGACACGGAAGGTCATGATGAAAGGGAACCCAAGCATTATTTTCCATTAACCACAGTAAGGAAGGAAGTAACCTTTAGTAAGCATCAATGCCTTAGT
This sequence comes from Coilia nasus, assembly GCA_027475355.1. Lineage (NCBI taxonomy): Eukaryota > Metazoa > Chordata > Actinopteri > Clupeiformes > Engraulidae > Coilia > Coilia nasus. The sequence continues at coordinate 33,456,963 of CM050214.1, forward strand.
CACTCATGCAGATGACTCAGTGTCAATGTCAGCGAGCTGTGCTGCCTTTCAGCCTGAGTCACAGCGCCACCCAGTGCTTAAGAGAGGTCAGTGAATTCACACGCTGGACTGAATCTCCTGGCTTTGGGCTATTATTCAACACTGACATTTCCCAACTAATCAATAACTCATTATTGGCAGTCAACACAGACTGATCCCTGCTCCTGGAAATAGCTTCGGCAGTAAGCACAGAGATACGAGTCACTGTGTGTGTGTGTGTGTGTGTGTGTGTGTGTGTGTGTGTGTGTGTGTGTGTGTGTGTGTGTGTGTGTGTCTTTGTGTGACAGACAGGCAGTAAAGCGACAGCAAGAGAAACCAAAACAAAGGTCTCAATTCTCCATGGGCATCACAAAATAAACATCTACATATTAAATTGTTTATTAATATGTTTCATTATTAAATTTACCATAGCTATCAGAGTCATTTACATCTTGATAAAAATCTTCCTCCATGAGTGAAAGGAATGTGCCTTTCTTTTCATTCCATGCAAATGAGCTGCCCGAAGAATAAATATGACAAAATGTGCAGATGTCTGTGTTTTTAAATAGGCAAGTGTCAGTCACAGTTCAGAAGCTCATAAGCTCTGAGGTCCCCTGTGAGATGTTTCAGTCTGCTGGAAGACAAAGCCACGAAGGAGGCAGCTGATGAAAGAGACGGCCCGATTAGGGGAGGTTACGGTAAATATGAGAAGGATAAACATCCATCTCTTCACGCCGCCCTCCTCGTCTTTTTTTTTGTGCATAATATTCCATATATGACTGTGTGCGGGAGCCATCTATCACCATGACTGACAGGGGGTCCCTTATCAAAGTGACTGCCAAACAAGACAATTTTACAGTTGATTCTACCCATCAAAATGTCATTTCTAATTCTGCATGATAGCATTTGAGCGCACACACATTTCCATTATCATTATCTTTAAAATGTGTCAGAAAGTAGTGATAGTTTATCAATATTTCTAGCAGCTTTCTCCAGTTTCAGATGTTATGTGTAGATGTTTAACATATCTGTGCTAAACAGAATTTTATGGTAGTACTGTTACAACACTTTTCCAAAGTCTTGGAAAAGTGTGTGTGTGTGTGCGCGCACGCGTGGGTGCGTTCGCGCGCATCTGTATGCATTTTCATTTAATTATGAATGAAACAAAATATATACTGAAAGAGTGACATCCGCATTACCATTTTCCCAATTTACGTCGATAAACATCACTTTTCTAGACTTGATCGTCTGCTACAGGTAATTGACATGCTAGTGTTAATGTTTGTCTGGGTTTATGAATGGGGCAAAGGTGCATCCTCTAAAGGCATCGCTCAGGATCTTTTACTAGAGTGCCTGATGAAAGATCTGCTGTCCCCCTGCATGCCAATTATGACGACGTTACCAAAAGTCAAACAAGTCAGGATCACTGATGTTTACTGTGAATGCTTGAGGATAATATAGGCCACATCCTTGGTGTGTTTCGTTTTTCTCTACAGACAAACCACCGCAGTGCTAAGAGTTTGTGTCTGAGGCAGAATTGGTGCTGTTTTACAGTGTACCACCTGATGAAGGCAGAACTCATGATGTGAGGTCACCAGGTCTGTCTAGTGTTGAAGGAGCTTATGAAGCCCCCTAAGAATTGTCTGGTTACAATGTCAATACTGGTTGGCAAGGTGCATTTTTGTCATTCGATGATATGCCAAATGCTGTTAATACACCAGCCCCCAAACAAAAAACGGAGTCTGTTTTTCTCTTCTGTTTCAGTGACAGAAGAGAGTGGCATTTAGATCAGTTGAATTCCAGACGGTGCTCGCCTACTTGTCGGAATCATTTACACCTACAGGTCCTAGCCAGAAGTCAAACCCCCAAAACTTAATTACCTGCCTGGCAGATATTTTCCAAAAAAAATATGGAAAGTGCTTGGCCTGGAGCCAGAGATGAAATAGAGCTGAGATTCTACTACAACACACTCAGGAACACACTACGTGGTTTTGGAAGTCAATCTGCATTTGCACTCTGCATGAGTTCTGTGCTGTACGGAGAAACAGTGTGTGACTGCTTTGATAGCCTGCCTTCAAGAATCTGTCTTTTTTGTTGACAACTCTGCCTACCACATGCAAGCCATGCTGGAAAAACTACTGTTTTTTACTATTACTGTAATGCTCACGTCTGCATTCAGAGATACCAAGAGGGCTAATTTTGTATCAGTTAGAAAAATGGGGACCACAAACGCCACACATTTGTGTTATCAGGTGCTGGGTGGAAAGAGATAAGACCACAATGCAAAAGGAGAAGAATGTATACAGAATGGGCAAAGCACCACAATGCACCTTTTTGTAATGGTGATAGATTGAGGATGTTTCGATTCCGCCTGATCTTTCTCCAGAGCTTTTTCTTGCATTGTAATTTTAGAACAAGTCACCAACCCACACCGGAGCTCAGGCCCCATTTAAAGCCCACAGACAATGTCTAACAAAACTACCCTTTTCCCTCTTTATAACGCCTATCTAACAACCTATGTTTCTTCCCTTGCAGCTGTTATAGGCAGGAACTAGAGGATTAAAAAAATACTTTTTTGCAATTTCACATGTATCCCTCTTTTGGCTCTGTTTGTTAAGCATCTAAGCACCTTCAGTATCATCTGGATTGCTTTATCTTCTAGGCCCTAGGAGCAATCTCCAGTTCTATTACTGTGGAGATATATATTGTGTTTTTTTCCTTCTCTATCCTCATTCAGGTATAGCAGGAACATCATTCTGACTACACTTTACTGCTCTCAGGATCAGAAAAATAAGGTAAATAAACAGAAAGGCTAAAGGAAATAGCAGCTGTTTCCTTCCCTGTGAAGACCTGGCTTAGCTCTGATATGTCTTTTGTTAGCAGGTGGCTTTCCAGGCAGGAGAGCCTGTGGATTTCCCTAAGGGCAAGCCCAGCACAAAGGCCCATTTCATTTAACCTGCAGCTTTGTAAGCTTTACTTCAATGGCTTCTTTTGAAATGGAGGTAGGGTGTTGACCCAGGAAAAAAATCTTTTTTTTCCTGCAGTTGATAACAGATGAAACACAAATAATGTTTTTTGGCAAGCAGGGTTTTTTGTTGATATAGCGGATGGTCCCTTCCTTTCCCTTTTTCCAAACTAAGAATTTGTGGTGAAGGTTAAAAAATCTCCCAATGCTTTATGTATATAAATATACAAAACTTACTTTTAAACCTTGACATTTAGAGTTTGCAAGATGGTATAACATAATATCGTGAAAAATCACCGCAATGCAATCTAAACTCTCTTGGCAGTCTTGAAAATAAAGCTGTCAAAACTTACAACCCTCAGCCATATAACTTTTAAAATCATCCCATTAAAATGTAATAATTTTACATTCTAAATGCACTGATTATTGTTAATGAAACCAGTGGCATGTTAGTATTTCAGATGTTTGTCATTGTCAGTCCACATAACACTGGAGTCAGCCCCTGTTAAAAGTAATGTCAAACAGTTGAATCATTTGAAAAAAATCTGCCACACTGCTGTTGACAGTATGCTGTCACCAGATATTACGTGTGTATGATGTGTTTACGTTAGGTATATGGCAGTGAGTTCAATAAAATGCCAATAAAATTTCTTCATTGATTTATTCTTTACGCCTGGTTTTATATTAGTTTTTATGAATCGTGGTGATTCTCGTAGATGTGGGCATCTCAGTGTTGGTCAGCATTAATTACCAGCTGTTATAATTTACACAAGATAGCGATGGCAGGAGAGAGAAGAGAAAGAAAAAGACAGAAGTATCTTTGAAAGGAGAAGAATTTATAGAGGACAGTGAAACAAAACCAAGTGCCGTACAACCTTACAGGAAAAATGAGAGCTTAGGCGCTGGGGAGCGGAAATGGCCGAGGCACCGATACGAGCACACTCATCGTTAGCGCGCGGAAATGAGCTCAGGTGGCCGGCCTGTGCGGCAGCGAGGGACTCGCAGCGAAGCGAGAGCCCCTTCTCGCCATCCATCCTGGCTGTCCCCGCGTCACAGGTAATCTTGTTCCCTGTTCGTCATATCGGCTGCCACAATGAAAGGCATCATCACTCCAGCGTGGGTAGACAAAAGAGGACAGTCAAGGTCGACAGACTGGACAGGGAGGGACTGAGCCAGACTGTCAAGCCAGGTTTTTAGGTGAGGGATCAAAAAGGACACACGATAATCTTCCTTTTCATGGCAAAATGGACAGCACTGTGGTAGTTTTAAGAATAGTATCATATGAATAATTTTCTGCTTTAAACCCATTTTTTAACAGTCCATCTGGATTTGTTGACAATGACTAAGATCTAAGACTGAATTGATTTAGGCTATATATAATAGTTTGCAAATTTGCATGTGCATCTTTTGATACCATTCCATTTTTTAAGAAAAAATAATCACACAGCTTGGAGGACAGGGCATTATTACCGTGGGGCAAAAACCACAGTGTAAACCGAACCGTGGGCACACTGTACCGTTGTTCTAAGTGGAATGTGTCTGTAGTGAACTCACAGTAAGGTGAGAAAAATGTTTCATCAGAGAAAAGAAGACAAGAAAAAAAGAGCACTACTTGCCAGTTCACAATGGTATTAGCCTACTGTTATAAGGACAGGTAGAGTAATAAACTGAATGCCACAGAGGTAAATCAAAGTATAATGTATAGCCTACCTGTGGACAGGTGTAAGCACAGGACTTTTGTAAGCAGATCAGATTAAGTGTGAAAAGTGCATCTCACTAAAATATGCTTGTTACTGTTCATTGTGATTCTGTTTGGAATGCCGGCTTTTACCCCTGTGTTAATTCTACTAAAAATAGCCAACTTTGGTTAGTCACAGTATTTGATACAGAAAAGAAGAATTAAAACAGATTTGAAAAGAGCTTGAAATAGGGTTTCAGGTGGTATCACAATCTCAAAAAAGGTGACATTTCACCATGTGTAGGATTTTCCTAGATCTTATCACATATAATATCCTGTCCATTGCGTGTAAGAATTAGGCTGCATGATACATTTTATAGTTTTAATATTATGCTGCCCTTTTATTAGGTCATGAATTTCAGAAATGAATTTGCTGTGCGTAAGGAGATGAAATTGCTTGGTTATTTATTTATTTGTATGCTGTTGTCAAGTTAGTTTGGTAGTTGGCATTCATTCTGACAGCAATAAGCCACATGATGTTTCTCATCATCACGACACAAATCCAGTTCATAGCTGACTAAACGTAACTTCATGCTTTATGTCCTTCACCGGTACTTCTTCCTCCACTTAAATTCCCCTTGCTGTCTGTCCCTCGTCATGACCACCAGCATTGCTTATCAGATTCAATTTCCACCTGGTTCTCAGTCTCGGTGTAGGTTATTCAGTAGGTACTCACTAAGACATTAGCTTACTGTTGCTGCTGGCAGTTTCACTGCAGCCAAAAACCTATGTGAGCTTTTTACATTTTGATGCATCATTTTCAACTTGGCTTGGCTTTCTCTTCTTTTAACTTTTCCAATCCACCTTTCACCTTACGTTTTTCGCTTGTCATATTTCTGTTGAAACTAACGATTTACTCACTCTTCTTTATTGGCTTTTAGGCCTATAGAATTTATGCTTGACAAATGGACAAATTATTGCATTATCGCCCCCTGCTGTTGTTAGTTGTTAGACTCTAAATTTGGTTATTGAACAGGGCCGACCAACGGCCGTAGAGCGGACAGCTCTTCTGGACTTTTCCAGAATGCACAGATTGCCAGTCCGACCCTGAACACAGCCATGCACACACAAACTAGGTAGACCAAAACAGGGCTTCATTAAGCAAGCAGTTGGGAAACATTAAGAAGCCAGAGCCAGAAAGGCCAGAGAATGGCACTACTCTGGAAAAACATTACACACATACTAAACCATGTCTCTCAGAATGCTATCTTTATTAATGTTTATTATTTTGTTATCAGTCTATTCAACAGATTTGCTTCACACATGCAGGTGGCCTGATATTGTGGTCTCACTGCTCGGGTCTTGTCTTATGGCGCCATCTACTGATCAGTCTGCTAAGTGTGCCTTCATCCATCTTCTACATACAGACAGGCCCATGTGAACGATGAAATGCCCTATGCAAAGAATTACACAAATTAACTAAACAAATGTTCACATTTGTGTAACTAAAAAGCTTCAGGTTTTAAAAAGTGACATCATTTTGGGTAGGTCGGGGTATACATATTAGCAGGGGGTTATAGTAAAAGATTAATTTGATGGGTGTTTTCTATTTGCTTAATTAACAAAAAAACACTACATAACGTTTAGCATGGCCCTTGCAGTTGCAACTATTACAGTTTTTTTCAATTGCTTAAGCATGATTTTGAAAACTGGGTGCCGTCACAACACTACACACAATTACCACAACCATACACCCATTTAGCAGAACACCTCATTCTGTTTAAACCAGTTGCATACTACTGTGTTTAACCTAAAACACCTTTGCCAATTCTGCTCGTCAGTGGTTAGAGTACTGTAAGTTAAGTGCACAGAGAAAGCACAATACACAAGTACAATATATTTACCAACACTACACACGACCAATGTTGCAAACTGATGAAAATCAGGTTTTAAACACTGGACCCTCAAATTAAAGGTTAAATGTCCTACCAATTGAGCTATCTGCGCTTCAGGAAGGGTGTGTCATTAGAATGCTATTTTGTCGCTAAATTGCACACACATGATTTATATGATGTATTTGTGTTTGAGTTTCACACTATGGTAATCAATCCTAAACACTTTCTTACATTTTTTGTTTTTCTAATGACATAATCTGGGTTGCATTTTTTTTTCAGAAATATTGATAAATGACATGGCTGATGGCTAATACTGTTCACTAAAAATATTTCAATTGTTATTTTTTTTACTTTCAATGCAAAATCAGTCAAAATGCTGAAGTGTTTGCTTGTTACATGGTTGCATATTGAAAATTGGAACACAACCATTTCTACAAAGAACCATGTTCACAGTAAACACAGTAAAAACATAGTACAGTATTGTTGGAGACAAAAAGCTACTGTAAGTCCAACTTTGTGGCATGTCTCGACCTATGGTTTTCAAGGTAGTCAACCCATATCATTCGCATGTGATGAATTCAGCCGTCATCTTCTCTGTCCATGCTCCCCTCCCATTGTACCATGCAGTGACAGTATTTATGTCTTCCTTTTGTTACCCCTCACCCCTCTCTCTCACATTTTCACTGTCCCTCTTTTGCTTCCACTTGCTACAGTACTGCCTTACGTTTCTATGATTCCTGATTCCTGAGTTTTGCATTTTGGCCTTTACTGTTTTGGCACGTGATGATTGTGTTTAAACAGTTGGTTGTAAAGGTGTGGTCAATTGATAGCTATTGTTTTGAAATGGAAAGAATGTGACATTACAGTATAATCACATGTGGAATGCATATAAGTGTGTTTAATGTTTTGCAAATCACTCTGTCAAAAAGTGTGAAGCTGAAAATGTGTTTAGAGTGGTGCCAACCTGAGCCGATGTTTTGTTATTTGAGTGCTTTAGCACTCAAGCACTTGCTACACTTAATGCTTCTGCCCAACACTTAGGCAGAAACGGTTTTGAGAAAGACTATTAAAGCCATATGATAGAGAGAGCCTGGAAAAATGCAGACAACAAGGAGCATGTTTGCAGATGAAGCAGCAAACACTACCTCACAGCGCGCTCATCATGCTTGCAGGAAGAATGCAATAGCTCTTGTTATGACTGGCAAAATGTACACAAAGGGACTTTTTGAAGATCATACCAACTGCTGTGAAGACATGAGAGGCGTGTGCCACGAATGACTGAGGTGAGTTTAAAGGCCCGACAGGACAGTGATGCTTGCAGCAGCCAGGAAACCCCTGACAGCAAGGCTGACATGGACAGCAGTGGCTCATCTAGACATGTGTCTTGAAGCTGCAAAGCTTTTCCTGAAGGGAAAGTATGTTTTGCCTTTTCTTGTGTCACCTGAAGAGCTACTTGAACCATAGACCCTCAGATTAAAAGCCTAATGTTCTACGGACTGAGTTATCCAGGATTCTACAAAGGTTGTTCGGTGAGGAGGCTACCATAATAACTAGAAAAAAAACACTCCTGTACTTGGAACAATCCTGTTATTGTCCACAGGAAAGCCAGGGCATAATGTTGTTGCAGCGGTTTATAATCTGTTCTCCGCCATCCAGCGATGAGAAAAATTATTTTTATCTCTGGTGGGAGATGTTATGATGCTGATATTACTTGAAATCTAACGAGCTAAAACATCGGCACATACATCTAGTATCAGAGTAAGCTATGCAATTAGACTACTGCTCCGCGCTTCTACATGTAATGTTTCTGAACGTCACCCAACACAATATTAAACATTGTAACATTTTCGTGTGGGAACTTGGCCCAGCCAGAGTGGTAGGCAAACTGGGACTTAGCCAAATATACAAAGCATTCAGAGCAGAATATCGTCCTATTTCATAGGATACACACAAAACAACTATATTAACACGTGAGAATGATAGCACAAAAAAAATTGCGATGCGAGGAGCGTGCACTGGGTCGTGACTGGCTTGCTGTCAGCACAGACAGGTCAGTCAAGTGCAGGTGTATGTGTGTATGAAATAGCGCGGTAGGCTCTTTTGATGTTTAGCATCTCAATCAGCCTAAGGTGAAATTGTTGTATTGATGGCTTGCAGAAGCTAAACGGAAGATAACATAAATAGCATAAGCAACGTGGTCTGCATAGCTAGGGAAGTTACAAATACAATGGCCATTTCCATGAATTCCCTTCTGTTTCTTTTTTTTTTTCTCGACAAATCGCCCCCATCCTCAGCCCACTGCTACATCATCCAGCCACTAAGTGGAGTTCAATAACCTCGGGTGACATGTGTACATATGTTCAGGAGTATACATTATACAGCAGAGATTAATATCATACATATTACAACGACAATAAAGATATTCATATTTGTATGTGTCCTGAACAGTGTTTACAGGATTTTCCATTTTTTGTTACAGTGCCTTATGTCAGAGATTTTAAGAAATATGTTTGACAAAAGCGTTCTGTGCTTACAATTTTGAGAAAAGGTTGTAAGGTGTTCATGGGAGGGGCAGGGTAGAGGAGAACTTGTCCAGTGTCCATGCCTCTTGCAGGGGATGGGGAGAGGGGCACTTGCCCAGCGTCCAAGTTATGGTTTTCCTTTTTTCATGTCCTCCAACCACTGCTGTCTAACCATTGCTGGAGGACACAGAAAAGGCACACGAGGTGTATCCAGGATGTGCCAATGTGTGAAAAAGCAGTCTGGCGTGGGTGTCTGGTGGTACAGAAGAGAGGGTACGGGGGGTTTGAACCACAGCTTCACATCTGGCTGCAATCTGTCAGAGTGGAACAATGTGTTCTCTGGTCCTGAACTGGGATGGTCCTGATCATCTCCCCCGACAACCAGAAGGATGCTGCAAGTCCTGGCTCATCCTGATTGTGAGATAACAAAAAATGAGAATTTGTTTATTGCTGTATCAACATAACATACAAAGCACTACAACATGGAGATATAGAAACATAAGAAATATACAGTATTCACACAAACATACATACACATGCACACATACATACACTGATTCTTACTGTCAACTCTTTCAACTCACAGGGGTCACTGTCACACTGCTGCTAACAGCACCCAGATGTTGGAGCAGGGCTCTGGATCCTCCCAGACCATGGAGCAGGGCTGTGGGTACTGACAGAGAGTGCAGTCGGACTTGGCGTTCCCACGAAGGACAGTGGGTCCTGACGGAGAATAGAGCAGGAGATGTATTTGGCATCCCCACAAAGGATGGAGCAGGAGAAGGACTGGGGGTCCTGACAGATGGAGGACCAGGCGAAGGACTGGAGGTCCTGACAGATGGAGGAGGAGAAGGACTGGGGGTCCTTACAGATGGAGAAGGAGAAGGAGTGGGGCTCTGCCTAGACACTAAATTGGGCTTCAGTAAGGCAGACTGCGACCCACCAAAATGTGATTTAGTAAATTTAAATGAAAAAAAAAAAACACTATGGTGTAACAGGTGCATTTTTTCATGCTGGGACAAACATAAAATGGTTCATAGAAAATACACACCCAAAAATACAAAGTATTCACCGTTGACAAAGTTAGGGGTGGACACAAAAAACACAGCATTGTAACATGTGAGTGAACAAACACAGAATAAGGCTTGTGGCAGACATATGATGCAATGTTAACCATGATGAATGTCATTCTTAAAGAGATCATCTTCACAGAGTGGAATCCATAATTACAGGCTCTGGACCGTCCAAAGAGAGAGGTCTGACAACAGGCCTGCATGATACATTTCACAATCTGAAATGATCAGAATTGTAATTTAGCCAAGTGTGAGTTACTCTGTGTTAATGACTTTGCATACCAAAGAACATAAACAGTAACAGGTACTAAATGTACAGTATCTCACAAAAGTGAGTACACCCTTCACAATTCAGTAAAAAATGGACCATATCTTTTCAAGAGACAATACTACACAAATAAAATTTAAATATGTTTTTCAGTAGTCAGTGTGCAGCTTGTGTAGCAGTATTAATTTACTGTCCTCTGAAAACAACTTTACACACAGGCATTATTGTGTACATAGTAGGCCACAAAAGTGAGTACACCCCACAGTGAACATGTCCAAATTGTGTCAAAATTGTAATTTTTTTGAGTGAGCACCATTGTTATCTACCACTGCCTCAATATGAAATTCACCAGAGCTGTACAGGTTGTTTTTGTGTTCCTTTTCTAATCCCCCATTATGGCATTATGGACCTGGAGATGTTAGACACTGGTGCTCCTTTATCTCCTGTTTAAGGATGCCCCACGGGTACTCAATAGGGTTCAGGTCTGGAGACATACTTGGCCACTGCATTACATTCACTTTCAACTTCTTCAGGAAGGCAGTGGTCATCTTGGAGGTGTGTTAGGGGTTGTTATCATGATGAAAAAAAACTGTTGTGTGCCAGTTTCTGAAGGGGGGCATCATGTTCTGCTTCAGAATGCCACAGCACATGTTGCAATCCATGATTCCTTGTGAACTGCAATTGCCCAGTGCTGGCAGCATTGAAGCAGCCCCAAAACATGATGCTACCACTACTAGGCTTGATTGTAGGCAAGGCAAAATTATAATGGTACTGTTAAGCTGGCCGCTGCCACAGATGACTGACATCATTTAAGCCAAAAAAAAGTTTATTTAAATCTCGTCAGACCACAGGATATGGTTTCAGGAATTCATGCTTTTGGACTGCATGTCAGCTTCAGCAAACGGTTTTCTGGCTTTTTTGTGAATAAGTTTTAAAAGAGGTTTTCATCTGGAAGGACGACCATGAAGACCGAGTTGTTGCACTATGTCCCATATTATTTTAGCTCTGTCAGTCTGACCTCCCACCTCTGCAACCTCTGCAGCAATGCTGGCTGCACTCATGCATTTATTTTTTGAAGCCAACTTTTGCATCTGACACCGAGTGTGTGAACCCAACTTCTTTGACTGAGTCTGTTCTGACAATGCACCCGTTTTGGAAAACCACCTAATGACTCAAGCCATGATGGTGTAGCTCAGTTTCATGGTGTTGCTGATCTTTTATGGCATAGGCCATCATTCTGTAAAGCAACAATTTATTTTCTCAAGTCCTGAGTTTTCTTTTTTGCCATGAGGAGCCATGTTGGTCATCCAGTGGATAGTATGACAGAATTATAGCCAAAACAATAAAATGAATAACTCTAATACATGACACATGAATTTGTATGGTCCAGTAGAGCAGACCAGAACACAAAAATGATAAATAGGACAAGTGGATTTTTATGGTTGAATGATATGTACAGTTATCATTCAGGGTGTACTCACTTTTGTGGCCTGCTATTTATACAAAAATGCCTGTGTGTAAAATTGTTTTCAGAGGACAACAAATTATTACTGGCACACAAGCTGTACACTGACAACTCAAAAACATACAGAAAAAGAGATTGCAATTTTTTTGGTAAAATGTCAAGGGTGTACTCACTTTTGTGACATACTGTATACTTTCTGATGAAGATCATGCCACTTTCGCTACCTTGGGACAGGTCTATTGCCTGCTACAGAGGGCCAAATGTCCCTCAGCCTTGCCATCCACTAGGCACTGCGTAGGTATTGAACAAATTCCTAGTACAGCATTCTGGGAGTAATATGTAATACAAGAACACAACACAAGGTGGCAGGATAATGTATTACTACCACAGACCAGTGATAGGTCTAAGGCTATTATCAACTATTACAACACCACTGAACTAAGCCAAAAGCTGCTCTGTACCACGTTAACCTTTCCGATAGGGGTGTGTCGTTCACAAACAAATCGGTTTTTTTGAATAGTTCTTGGAAAGGAATGACGCAAACTAGTTCGCCGCAGCAATCTGTGGTCACTTAGTGGCAGTAGTGAAGCCCGCCAACTAGCCAGCCAATCGTCCGCTGCGCTATGTTAGATGGAAGATAAGTTAACAGTAGTTGTTAATACAGTTTGTAATGAAGTTATATTTACTTTGTGTCATAAATGTTGAATAAAGCTATATTCATTTTAAACTGTTTTAAGATGGGTTTGGTCATTCATCTATTGATCCTACAGTGAACTTTAACTGACTCGGGGAAGGAACGAGGGAAACTAGTTCGCTGCTTCCCATGGTCGGTCGTTCCTTTGAAAATCAGTACAGCAGTCTGTGTGCTCATTCAGTGGCAGTGTAGCCCGCCAAACAATCGTATGCTGTTATCCTTATTGAGTCTGAGACGTTCTTATACGTTTTATCCAATAAGAGCCTATAAAGCATAGCAGCATAGCAATGTAGGCCTAATCTAGCGATATGTTAGATAACTTAATAGTAATTGTTAATACTATCACATGCTCTTGGCTTCTTGTATGCCTTGTTTGCGCGCATAAGGCAAGGATAGATATTAGAGTAATAGAGATGGGAAATCCGGATCCTTGAAGGGATTCGGATAATTTTGAGTCACTCAGTGATATGAGTCGGCTTGTGCGAGTCACTTGAGTCACATGAAAAATGGCCTGACATGAAAAAGAATGTACAGATGCCGTTTTGGGTATTTTCTCCTACCATGTCTTTGGGTATATTTCAGTGCAAATTGCTTTTAAGCTATACTATACACAAAGTATGTAACATACTAGTGCAATGTGTGGAAGTTGGCTAAGAATTATATACAGTAGACTACACAACCATTTTAAATATAAAAGAATACCAAAGAGTAGAAACTACAAATAAAATTGGAGATGTGCAAAATCAAATCTTACATTATCTTAATAATATGATAACAGAAATGATTACTAAGGGTCAAATGTGCGATGAATAATCTGTTCCGGCACAACTTCAAGCAAGGCCGCAGCTTAAGGGTTCTGCACATCTGGCCTTAGGCATGTCACTCTCTCTGCCCAAAGTCAGCCCAAAACTTTGTACAACAACAAATGGTCTTGCTGTGTTTTGCTACCAATCGAATATCGAGCCTATAGTTGCCCTGGCTACTAGCTGTACAGAAGGCCCTTTATTCTTCTTCTTCTTCTTATTATTATTATTATAACAAAAGAAACTGAAGAACCCCCCACCCCTAGGAAAAAAGAAATCTAGAAATAAAACATTATTTTACATTATATTATGTTACGTTATGTTCAGAGATGGGTGTAACGCGTTACTGTACTCACATTACATTTGTTGGTAACGTAGTAGTGTACTGTTACAAGTTCATTAATCACACTACAGTTACTAACAGTGCATATGCTGATTACTGGACTTCTTCAGTGGACAGTCTGACCACAGATATCTGAGACGGATCCCCTGACTCTCCCCCAAAATCCTCAGGTGCACGCTTGCACATTAGTCGCCAGACATGTCCATACGCAACTGTCGGGGAATTCGGGGAAATGACAAATCCATCTACCATAATGTTCAGGGGTGGAGATATGATCATTATTTTTAACATGTTGAGCGACGTTGCCGAAGTTAAAGTGCAATTGTCAAGGGATGAGGAGAAAAGAAAAGCCGCGAGGAATTTGCTGTCTGCAGAGTGTATTGTTTTGCTCTGTAATGTGGAGCCGGTTGCGCAGAATTAGAAACCTGCCGCCGCCATACAGCACTGTCGCTGAGAAGATGTTTGCTTTTAATGAGAAGAAGGAAAAACTGCTTCCTTCAACTCTGACACAAACGTAACAGAGTATTTTAAGTTGGAGTCAGACATGGAAGCCCTTAACCGTTTCCATCATATAAGAAGTATGAAACTTAACACAGCTAACGCATCTAGTGCGCCAGTCAAGAGGCTATTCAGACTAGACGGTCTCGCGCTGAAGCCTGAAATCGGTTGTCGGATAAAAGATTTGAAAAACGTGTCCTCATGCAGTATTATCATCGGGGGAGCACCCCCAATGACTTAACAAAGTGACGTTGCCATAGCATGCCAATGAAACGTGTACCCTGACATCATCTAAAATGGTTATTTTATTTTATTTAGTAACACGTTTTATTTGAATGGTCTCTAGTTTGTTAAGGCATTTATGCTGTAGCCCGTATGCCAGTCTCTGCATGTTATTTCATTCATTCTATTTTAGTGAGTGTTATCAAGTTAACCTGTTTTAGACTTGGCTTGCAGCGCAATACGGATATGACCCTCTGCAGAGCTCTTCAGATTTTCACCAACTTTGTGGTGTAGCCAGGCTGTTTTCGTGAAATGGCATGACAGAATGACTTGTCTTACATCTTCCTCAATGCAATAGGAATTTATGTATTTTGCTCATGGCCGTTGCTGAGTAATGCAAAGTAATGTAACGAGTTATTTTCCATAAGGAGTAAAGAAGTAAAGTAATGCATTACATTTTTTAACAGTAGCGAGTAATGTGTAGTTGATTACTTTTTTTGAGTAACGACCCCAACACTGGTTATGTTACAGGATTTAAAGTTTCTGATGAATTGGACATTATCATAGGCCAGGATGCAGAATGCAGTTGCTGTAAGCAGTTGAGCAGTCAGATGTACTACTTTAAAAAACCACAAAGAAGAACTGAATAAGAGCTAAGAGCAGTCCTTTAAACAGTAACACCAAGCACAGTGAGAATGTAGTATATGTCTACAGTACATAGCACGCATTTCTTGAGAACGAAATGTGTTTTTCCTTTATGCTGGAATACGTTTTCAATTTGCCTCAATCCGCCTGTCTCCCGGTCACTTGCTGCATCTGTCAAATAGTAATAATAATAATAATAATGAAAATAGCTCCATAGAGGAAACTTTTGTATGGTTTCATTAATAGCAGACACAAATGAAAATTGTAACCAGTGAAAACCAACGCAATCTGATTTCATTGGACGCAAAATGTTACAAATAACATCAGTATTCTTTCTTAAAATGCAGCTTTCAAAGTTTATATATATATATATATATATATATATATATATATATATATATATATATATATATATATATATACACATATATATATATTTTTTTTCCCCTTACTTTTACATTTGCCTTTTTACTTTTACTTTTTTTTTGGGACTCTCTGAGCAGGGAAGTTTTTCATTGCACATGAATTCTAGAATTCATGTACACATGACAATAAAATATCTTGTATCTTGTATCATGTATTCTTTCTTCTCTATGCGTAGGGCTTGACCTGTACAGTGCCTGCTATGTTTCTAACGGTTCACATTGTGTAGTGGCATAGTGCCTCAGGTAAACATCAAGCCCCAGCCATGGTGATTGGACTTTGCTTGCATTTATTAAAACTATGTTAAAATTGCATGTTCATGTCATCAGCCCAAATTAAAGAAATCCTCGAGAGGAAACTCTCAGTCACCCTACATAAAAAGGACTGTAACGTTTGGGCTATAGCCCCAAAAATGTTAAATGCCGACGTCCCCGAGGTAGCCTACACTATAAAATAATATTTTATTTTATTTTATTTATATTTTTGTGGTATTATTTTATTTCCTTATGGTCACAAGCTTTCTTTAATGTAAACATCAAACTACTCTGCATGCACATCATGATGATTGGCCTTTCCTTTCGTTCATTCAAACCGCAAATTGCATGTTCCTCTCATCATCCAAAATTAAAGACATCCTCCTCCAAAGGAAACAACCACCCCACATAAAGGACTGTAACTTTTGCGCTATAGCCCCGAAAGTTTAAAATGGCGACGTCCCCGGGGTACACTACGAAAGAATATTTTGTTGATTTTTTGTATTATTACATTTTTTTATGGTCACAGGCTATCTTTAATGTAAACATCAAACTACTCCGCATGCCCATCATTACATATTAATTCACACAACATAGGCAACGATGACAGTTGCAGTCAACAACATCATGGAGAACTTGTGCCCATGTGCGAGACCGCCATTATATATGCAGGGGATTGACCCAGCTAAGCTTGTGCAAGGTCTTAAGCAAGTAGGGATCGAGGAGTTAAGCCGGGCTAACCACAAGCAGGGAGCCTCAACTCAAGCCACGAGTCAAGTCATGAGCCAACCGCAAGCAGGGATCCACGAGCGGCTATGAGTTGGGATCCACGGTTAGTCAGGCACTCACGAAATGAAACTCATGGCGCGATTCGAGTAAGCAAGGATCCACGAGCGGTGGTTCTCGGTTATGCCTGTTGGATTCTTGCAGTCAAGTCGGGTAGGTTGAGTTTTGTTTCTCTGCCGACCGAGTGAGTGGCTGAGTGCCTCTGCTTGCACTGCTTGCTTGGGTCCCCTAGTTGTGCTAAAGTGACAAGTCATGTACGTTTAATTTCTCTGCCAAATGAGTAAGATGTAAGATGTTTGAATTGTGCCATTTATTGATAGTATATCAATCAAATGTGGTAGGACTTAACTGAGCCGGTTAAATAGACGTCTAGATCCATGGTTCTTGAGTGATATTAGAATAACCCGACTCCCGAGTTTTTTTAAGCATCCTGCTCCCTCAAGTTTTCGGGTCATATGACACGGTCGCATTGTGGTGATATCGTCACACCTTTCGGGCAAGTCTGACACCATTTCTAACCAACACTTTAAGCCCAGACTGACTGCAAACTGCTGACTGCCTGACTGCAAGCGGCTGCAACGGTTTTACCAAGTCATACCAGCCTCCTGCAAGGAGCTGGCTACCCATACAGAAAAAAACTGGAAAAAAATATAGGAATTTACCACTACCTCAGTACTAAAGCTTTATATAAGGCTAATATGTGCAATATATGGTTTACTCCTGAAAGTGGCCACTTTTGCATTTTTCTCATACAACTATATTATGAAAAACAAGTATACATAAAGTGAATATTGTGCATTACATTTATAGGTAATGTGCATGATAAACTATATTTTCTTTGTATGTTCCATGTAATGTTTGTAGTTTTTAGTTATATGTTGCAGTTTAAAATGTATATTTCTCTAATATATAAATCCACACAATTATATAGGTTTTCTGTTTGAAGTGTGTATTTACTGTAAAGGTAAATTGGTATATTGGTATACTGTCTTTCTATGTTTTTATATGAAAAATACTGTCAATGTATGACTTCCGTACACAATTTCTTACAGGTTTATTGAAAAGAACTGTATTATAGAAAACATAAGCCATAGGTGACATTGCACAGAGCTTTTTTATTAAGTGCCATCTTTGAAAACAGCTGTACAAACTTACTGTATTCCTTTATATTAAAATAGACAAATATACGTATAAGTATTTTAATAATATGCCCCTAACATTAATTGAATGGGCTTAAAATGAAATTCTTTACATTCAGTGTCTATGATGCATGTAAAACAAAAAATGGACGTTTTACTTTTAGCCCTGAGCTCAGTGATCTTGGCATTGATTGTGCTGCTGATGCCGGAAAGTGGAGTGTGTGGAAACCTCTCAACAGTTGCACCTACACATGAGTAAGCAAACACAGAAAGATGCAAAAACGTACTTTTATAGGCTCTTCTTAGGAACTACAGAACAGTGCAAAACACTTTCCATAAAGCTGAAAACCTACTGTAAATGGCATCCAGTTTTTGTCCAGTGGTAGACGAGTATTTCCTCCACCTCTTTTGGTCCCCCGAAAATTGCTCACTAGTAATATTTCCAATGGGAAAACTGCAGTGAGCACATGCCTCACAAACACAGTGGCTGAATTTGAATTAAGGGCATAGGCCCATGCCAGTTTGTCAATCATGACTCCAGTCCCAGGATGAATCTCCACCTGTTTAGATAAGGATATACAAGGACAACTTTAAAGCTGGTATATGTGTTATTTGTTTTTCATCGCAACACACTTAAAGGACAACTTCGGTGTAAAATGAAAATCGGCATGTTAAAACATCATACCGAGTTGGTATGTTTGCTGAGGAGCAAAATTTAGTTAGCCTGTTGCATTCAGAACTTAACTATTATTTACCGTTTGTCCCAGAAGGCTAACAATGGAAGTGATAGGTGCCCTCAGACGAAGCATGAAGATTACACTATTATTAAACCATTAAAACAGCTCGAATAAACTCCACACTCCATCAGTAGAACAACAAAGGCCACAACATTCAAAACGAGGCACTGAGAACTTTGTAAGTGTACACAACATTTATTAATAAAACAGTTTTTGACAGGCAGTACCTTGCTGTAGTTTCTCGTCGCCGGCATGATAAAAGTCCGCACGAGTCGATTGACGAACACGAACCAGCAGGAAGAATAGGAGGAGAGGTAGTACAATCGACTTGTTTGGACTTTCATCATGGCGGCAACGAGAAACAACTGCAAACTACTGCATGTAAGAACAGTTTTTTAAATAAACATTGTGTACATGTACAAAGTGCTCAGTGCCTCGTTTTTAATGTCAGGGCCTTTGTTGTACTACCGATGGAGTGTGGAGTTTCTTCAAGCTGTTTTAATGGTTTAAAAATAGCATAGTCGTCATGCTTCGTCTAATGGCACCTACCACTCCCATTGTTAGCCTTCTGGGACAAACGATAAAAAATAGTTAAACTCTGAATGCAACAGGCTAAATCAATTTTGCTCCTCAGTACACATACCAAATCGGTATGATGTTTTAACATGCCAATTTTCATTTTATACCGAAGTTCTCCTTTAACCATCCCATCACCAGAGCTTCTACAACTTTGGAAAGGATTTATGCCCGATGTGACGCACAGAATCCTTGGCATGTTAGGTACTCAGAAGGTAAATTTCATGTGGTTGCTCGTGCTTTCCTCCTACTTGATTAGATACACAGAATCTCGACAAAGACTTTGCTAAAACATCGAAAAGGCCGTCGGCAAAAACCTTCTCCCATTTCTTGACTTGCCACCTTACGCATTGTTTGAAATCATTCTATGATTTCTCCATGCCAATGGGTGATGACATCACCCGTTACCAAAACAAACCTTCCCAAACCTTCCCAAAAAAGGGAATGCAGAGACGCAGCTCAAATGTCTAGATAAAATACACTTTCATGTTGTTGACTGTTCTCTACACAAGCCCACCGTCTCAACTGACATCTGAGTACACCTGCACTATATAGCACAGTTTCACGTCAAAGGACCACCGTGTAAAATACAGCTGTTCCACACTACAGCTGTTGTCAAGGAAAACAAACTGGCAGTAGCCATTTACGTGACAATTCTTACCGTGCGTAAAACAGCAACATCCGACTATACACTGACTATCAAGTGGGGTACATTTGTTTACACATGGTATGAAGAATGGGTTTGTCAAAACATAGCGGACCTGCTCCGTGATTGTATAAGTTCGGAGTTATCCATTCCATCACCAGAGTTCTCTGTAGCTTTGGGAAGGATTTATTCCTGACGTGACGCACAGAAACCTTTGTGTATTAGGTACTCAGAAGGTAAATGGCATGTGGTTGCATGCGCTTTCCTCCTACAGCATTGGATGCATATAATATCGACAAAGACTTTGCTAAAACGTCGGAAAAGTCGTCGGTAAAAACCTTTCATCGTTTCTTGACATGCCACCTTACACATCCTATCGGAACATTATATGCTTTCTTCATGTCAACGAGTGATGACATCACACGTTGCCAAAACAAACCTTAGCAACGGGAATGCGGAGATACAGCTTTTGGTAAGATACACACAAACTGGCATTTACATGACACTTTTACAGTGCGTAAAACAAGCATTTCCGACAAGGACAATAAAATATACAAAATGTAGTGGGATACGTTTGTTCACACATGGTATGAAGAATGACAGTTTGTCAAGACTTAGAAGAGGTGCTACGTGGTTGTATGATAGGCTCGGAGTTAACCATCCCATCACCAGAGCTTCTACACAGCTTTGGAAAGGATTTATGCCCGACGTGACGCACAGAATCCTTGGCATGTTAGGTACTCAGAAGGTTAATTTTATGTGGTTGCTTGCGCTTTCCTCCTACATGATTAGATACACAGAAGCCAAGTTAAATAATACACACATACAATTTGTGTTAACAAACAACCTACACTGAGGGTGTGCAAAGATGTGCCATTTAAGGTGACCAGACCTGTCTATGAATAGGATGTAGGTTACAAATGGATTCTTATTTTACGTTTTGTCGTTACAGTGCCAGGTAAAAGTTACAAGAAATCAAAAGATTGCCAAAAAACATAACGGCTATGTCGCACATATGTCCACAGCAAGGAGATGTATTAAAAATAAATTATTTTATTATGCCATAGAAAGGATGATGGTGAATCATTTTCCACCTCATCATCATCCAACAGCTGCCTGTCCAGGAAGTCTGCATCCATGGCTCCAAGTTGTGCTCCACAATGTCATCTGCCTCCTTTCTGTGAAACCACAGCAGATGAGAGAACTGGCTCTTCTCTCCATGCATCTAAGAAAAACAGACAAAACACATAACTTTGAATAACTTGTCTTATTTCTCTGCACATCACATCACACATCACATAACATACTTTATCACAGTAGCTGCACCACGGTAGACAGAGGTTTCAGAGGGTACTTAAATGCTCCCCTCCCGGATAAGAGAACATCATAAAGGACTACCCCCACCCTGGCTTTGAACTGTGTAATCTGTTGCGCTACAGGTCAATTAAAACAAGGACTAACAGACTTAAGAACCTACATTATTTAATTTAGTGGTATAGGCTACTGTGCAATATCTGTACTGTGACATATCGTATATTAATTAGCAACACCACTCTCAAAACCTACCTTTTTTCTTTATCTCCTTAACCTATCATACCTTTTTACTGTCCTACACTTGTCAGTCATACAAAAACGTACAATAAATCGACAATAAGTAATGAACGAACTGCAGTTTGCTGCATGCTAAATGACTAACATAATATGACAACTCGCGGTCATGTAATCAAATTTTTAAACATGAGTAAATACTGCCATTTTTAAGTAATAAACAAAATATATGACAACATCAACAAGTCAAAAGACTCATTTACCTCAGTGGATCCGATCATGTCCGTTGAACGATGTAAACATGAAGAAACACAGATGCCATGTCACCGGCACTCCTGAAGCAGCAAGCAGACATTTAATATCAGTGTTTTATCTTTCGTATCAAAAGAACATCACGCCATAAACCTCATAATCTGTTGTATCACCGTATAGCTTATCGTGTGACCTTTATGGGGACGTTTTTAGATATCAAATTGGTGGCTGGACTGCCGAGATACAACGTTTAACGACATCGCTACCGGCCGCCTGCTACGCAAACACAACGCGGCCAGTAGGCAACTTCCGTAAGGCTCTGTCACAGAACAATGCTTCACTGCCACACGCATACAGTCTATGGCCACACGACAGCGCTTTACCGACGCATGACAGCGCTTTACCGACGCATGACAGCGCTTTACTGACGCACGACAGTAAGCCACTTCCGGTGACAGTTATACGTCACAGCTCAACTCTGCTGCTGCCACTGTCACGGCCACAATACACATTTCGCTCTAACCGCCTCTCACTATATAGCACAGTTTCAAGACATACACACGTCAAAGGACCACCGCGTAAAAATGCAGTTGTTCCACAATAACAGCTGTTGGCAAAGAAAATACACTGGCAGTAGCCATTTACATGACAATTTTTACCGTCCGTAAAACAGCCACTTCCGACAAGAGAAATTAAATATATTCAAAACGTACGCTGACTATCAAGAGGGGTACATTTGTTCACACATGGTATGAAGAATGACTTCGTCAAAACATAGCGGAGCTGCTCCGTGACTGTATGATAAGGTCGGAGTTATCCATCCCATCTGTAGCTTTGGGAAGGATTTATGCCTGACGTGACGCACAGAAACCTTTGTGTATTAGGTACTCAGAAGGTAAATAGCACGTGATTGCATGCGCTTTCCTTCTACAGCATTGGATGCATATAATATCGACAAAGACTTTGCTAAAACGTCGGAAAAGTCGTCGGTAAAAACCTTTCCCCGTTGCTTGACTTGCCACCTTACACATCCAGTCGAAACATTCTATGCTTTCTCCATGGCAATGAGTGATGACATCTCACGTTGCCAAAACAAACCTTAGCAACGAGAATGCAGAGACGCAGCTTTTGGCAAGGAATGCAAACTGGCAGTAGCCATTTACATGACACTTTCACAGTGCGTAAAACAGGCATTTCCGACAAGGGAAAAATATATACAAAAAGTAGATTGACTTCTAAGTGGGATACGTTTGTTCACACATGGTATAAAGAATGACAGTTTGTCAACACTTAGAAGAGGTGCTCCGTGGTTGTATGATAGGCTCTATGATAAGATCGGAGTTATCCATCCCATCACCAGAGTTTTCTGTCGCTTTGGGAAGGATTTATGCCTGAAGTGACGCACACAAACCTTGGCATGGTAGGTATTCAGAAGGTAAAAGGCACGTGGTTGTATGCGCTTTCCTCCTACAGCATTGGATACATATAATATCGACAAAGACTTTACTAAAACATCGAAAAAGTCGTCGGTAAAAAACTTAGACCCTAGGAAATACAAACCTTAGAAACGGGAATGCAGAGACGCAGCTTTTGGCAAGTGACACAAACTGGCAGAAGCCATTTACATGACACTTTTACAGTGCGTAAAACAGGCATTTCCGACAAGGAAAAAATATACAAAATGTAGACTGACTTTTAAGTGGGATACGTTTGTTCAAACATGGTATAAAGAATGACAGTATGTCAAGACTTAGAAGAGGTGCTACGTGGTTGTATGATAGGCTCGGAGTTAACCATCCCATCACCAGAGGTCCTACAGCTTTGGAAAGGATTCATGCCCGATGTGACGCACAGAATCCTTGGCATGTTAGGTACTCAGAAGGTAAATTTCATGTGGTTGCTTGCGCTTTCCTCCTACATGATTAGATACACAGAATCTCGACAACGACTCTGCTAAAACATCGAAAAGGCCGTCGGCAAAAACCTTCTTCCATTTCTTGAATTGCCACCTTACGCATTTTTTTGAAATCATTCTATGTTTTCTCCATGCCAATGAGTGATGACACCACCCGTTACCAAAACAAACCTTAGCAACGGGAATGCAGACGCAGCACAAAAACCTAACATTAAATGATAAAATAAACTTTCATGTTGTTGACTGTTCTCTACACAAGCCCACCGTCTCAACTGACATCTGAGTACACCTGCACTATATAGCACAGTTTCAAGACATACACAAGTCAAAGGACCACCGCGTAAAAATGCAGTTGTTCCACAATAACAGCTGTTGGCAAAGAAAATACACTGGCAGTAGCCATTTACATGACAATTTTTACCGTCCGTGAAACAGCCACTTCCGACAAGAGAAATTAAATATATTCAACACGTACGCTGACTATCAAGAGGGGTACATTTGTTCACACATGGTATGAAGAATGACTTCGTCAAAACATAGCGGAGCTGCTCCGTGACTGTATGATAAGGTCGGAGTTATCCATCCCATCTGTCGCTTTGGGAAGGATTTATGCTTGACGTGACGCACAGAAACCTTGGTGTGTTAGGTACTCAGAAGGTAAACAGCACGTGATTGCATGCGCTTTCCTTCTACAGCATTGGATGCATATAATATCGACAAAGACTTTGCTAAAACGTCGGAAAAGTCGTCGGTAAAAACCTTTCCCCGTTGCTTGACTTGCCACCTTACACATCCAGTCGAAACATTCTATGCTTTCTCCATGGCAATGAGTGATGACATCTCACGTTGCCAAAACAAACCTTAGCAACGAGAATGCAGAGACGCAGCTTTTGGCAAGGAATGCAAACTGGCAGTAGCCATTTACATGACACTTTCACAGTGCGTAAAACAGGCATTTCCGACAAGGGAAAAATATATACAAAAAGTAGATTGACTTCTAAGTGGGATACGTTTGTTCACACATGGTATAAAGAATGACAGTTTGTCAACACTTAGAAGAGGTGCTCCGTGGTTGTATGATAGGCTCTATGATAAGATCGGAGTTATCCATCCCATCACCAGAGTTTTCTGTCGCTTTGGGAAGGATTTATGCCTGAAGTGACGCACACAAACCTTGGCATGGTAGGTATTCAGAAGGTAAAAGGCACGTGGTTGTATGCGCTTTCCTCCTACAGCATTGGATACATATAATATCGACAAAGACTTTACTAAAACATCGAAAAAGTCGTCGGTAAAAAACTTAGACCCTAGGAAATACAAACCTTAGAAACGGGAATGCAGAGACGCAGCTTTTGGCAAGTGACACAAACTGGCAGAAGCCATTTACATGACACTTTTACAGTGCGTAAAACAGGCATTTCCGACAAGGAAAAAATATACAAAATGTAGACTGACTTTTAAGTGGGATACGTTTGTTCAAACATGGTATAAAGAATGACAGTATGTCAAGACTTAGAAGAGGTGCTCCGTGGTTGTATGATAGGCTCGGAGTTAACCATCCCATCACCAGAGCTTCTACAGCTTTGGAAAGGATTTATGCCCGACGTGACGCACAGAATCCTTGGCATGTTAGGTACTCAGAAGGTACATTTCATGTGGTTGCTTGCGCTTTACTCCTACATGATTAGATACACAGAATCTCGACAAAGACTTTGCTAAAACATCGAAACCTTCTCCCATGTCTTGACTTGCCACCTTACGCATTGTTTGAAATCATTCTATGCTTTCTCCATGCCAATGGGTGATGACATCACCCGTTACCAAAACAAACCTTAGCAAAGGGAATGCAGAGGCGCAGCTCAAAAACCTAACATTAAATGTCTATATAAAATACAATTTAATGTTGTTGACTGTTCTCTACACAAGCCCACCGTCTCAACTGACATCTGAGTACACCTGCACTATATAGCACAGTTTCACGTCAAAGGACCACCGTGTAAAATACAGCTGTTTCACACTAACAGCTGTTGGCAAGGAAAACAAACTGGCAGTAGCCATTTACATGACAATTTTTACCGTGTGTAAAACAGCCACATCCGACTATACACTGACTATCAAGTGGGGTACATTTGTTTACACATGGTATGAAGAATGGGTTTGTCAAAACATAGCCGACCTGCTCCGTGATTGTTTAAGCTCGGAGTTATTCATTCCATCACCAGAGTTTTCTGTCGCTTTGGGAAGGATTTATGCCTGACGCACAGAAACCTTGGTGTGTTAGGTACTCAGAAGGTAAATGGCATGTGATTGCATGCGCTTTCCTCCTACAGCATTGGATACATACAATATCGACAAAGACTGCTAAAACGTCGGAAAAGTCGTCGGTAAAAACCTTTCATCGTTTCTTGACTTGCCACCTTACACATCCAGTCGAAACATTCTATGCTTTCTCCATGGCAATGAGTGATGACATCGCACGTTGCCAAAACAAACCTTAGCAACGGGAATGCAGAGACGCAGCTTTTGGCAAGGAATGCAAACTGGCAGTAGCCATTTACATGACACTTTCACAGTGCGTAAAACAGGCATTTCCGACAAGGGAAAAATATATACAAAAAGTAGATTGACTTCTAAGTGGGATACGTTTGTTCACACATGGTATAAAGAATGACAGTTTGTCAAAACTTAGAAGAGGTGCTCCGTGGTTGTATGATAGGCTCGGAGTTAACCATCCCATCACCAGAGCTTCTACAGCTTTGGAAAGGATTTATGCCCGACGTGACGCACAGAATCCTTGGCATGTTAGGTACTCAGAAGGTACATTTCATGTGGTTGCTTGCGCTTTACTCCTACATGATTAGATACACAGAATCTCGACAAAGACTTTGCTAAAACATCGAAACCTTCTCCCATGTCTTGACTTGCCACCTTACGCATTGTTTGAAATCATTCTATGCTTTCTCCATGCCAATGGGTGATGACATCACCCGTTACCAAAACAAACCTTAGCAAAGGGAATGCAGAGACGCAGCAAAAAAAACTAACATTAAATGTCTATATAAAATACAATTTCATGTTGTTGACTGTTCTCTACACAAGCCCACCGTTTCAACTGACATCTGAGTACACCTGCACTATATAGCACAGTTTCACGTCCAAGGACCACCGTGTAAAATACAGCTGTTTCACACTAACAGCTGTTGGCAAGGAAAACAAACTGGCAGTATCCATTTACATGACAATTTACATGACGCACAGAAACCTTGGTGTGTTAGGTACTCAGAAGGTAAATGGCATGTGGTTGCATGCGCTTTCCTCCTACAGCATTGGATACATACAATATCGACAAAGACTGCTAAAACGTCGGAAAAGTCGTCGGTAAAAACCTTTCATCGTTTCTTGACTTGCCACCTTACACATCCAGTCGACACATTCTATGCTTTCTCCATGGCAATGAGTGATGACATCGCACGTTGCCAAAACAAACCTTAGCAACGGGAATGCAGAGACGCAGCTTTTGGCAAGGAATGCAAACTGGCAGTAGCCATTTACATGACACTTTCACAGTGCGTAAAACAGGCATTTCCGACAAGGGAAAATACATACAAAAAGTAGATTGACTTCTAATTGGGATACGTTTGTTCACACATGGCATAAAAAATGACAGTCTGTCAAGACTTAGAAGAGGTGCTACGTGGTCGTATGATAGGCTCGGAGTTAACCATCCCATCACCAGAGATTCTACAGCTTTGGAAAGGATTTATGCCCGATGTGACGCACAGAATCCTTGGCATGTTAGGTACTCAGAAGGTAAATTTCATGTGGTTGCTTGCGCTTTCCTCCTACATGATTAGATACACAGAATCTCGACAACGACTCTGCTAAAACATCGAAAAGGCCGTCGGCAAAAACCTTCTTCCATTTCTTGAATTGCCACCTTACGCATTTTTTTTTAAATCATTCTATGTTTTCTCCATGCCAATGAGTGATGACACCACCCGTTACCAAAACAAACCTTAGCAACGGGAATGCAGACGCAGCACAAAAACCTAACATTAAATGATAAAATACACTTTCATGTTGTTGACTGTTCTCTACACAAGCCCACCGTCTCAACTGACATCTGAGTACACCTGCACTATATAGCACAGTTTCAAGACATACACACGTCAAAGGACCACCGCGTAAAATACAGTTGTTCCACACTAACAGCTGCTGGCAAAGGAAATACACTGGCAGTAGCCATTTTACATGACAATTTTACCGTGCGTAAAAGAGCCACATCCGACAAGGGAAATTAAATATGTTCAAAGCGTACACTGACTATCAAGTGGGGTACATTTGTTCACACATGGTATGAAGAATGAGTTCGTCAAAACATAGCGGAGCTGCTCCGTGGCTGTATAAGCTCGGAGTTATCCATACCATCTGTCGCTTTGGGAAGGATTTACGCCTGACGTGACGCACAGAAACCTTGGTATGTTAGCTACTCAGAAGGTAAATGTCATGTGGTTGCATGCGATTTCCTCCTACAGCATTGGATACGTATAATATCGACAAATCTTTGCTAAAACGTCGGAAAAGTCGTCGGTAAAAACCTTTCCCCGTTTCTTGACCTGCCACCTTACACATCCTGTCGGAACATTCTATGCTTTCTCCATGTCAACGAGTGATGACATCACACGTCGCCAAAACAAACCTTAGCAACGGGAATGCAGAGATGCAGCTATTGGCAAGGAATGCAAACTGGCAGTAGCCATTTACATGACACTTTCATAGTGCGTAAAACAGGACTTTCCGACAATGGAAAAATATATACAAAACGTAGACTGACTTCTAAGTGGGATACGTTTGTTCACACATGGTATAAAGAATGCAGACGCAGCTCAAAAACCTAGCATTAAATGTCTAGATAAAATACACTTTCATGTTGTTGACTGTTCTCTACACAAGCCCACCGTTTCAACTGACATCTGAGTACACCTGCACTATATAGCACAGTTTCAAGACATACACACGTCAAAGGACCACCGCGTGAAAATACAGTTGTTCCACACTAACAGCTGTTGGCAAAGAAAATACACTGGTAGTAGCCATGTACATGACCATTTTTACCGTGCGTAAAACAGCCACATCCGACAAGGGAAATTAAATATATTCAAAGCGTACACTGCCTATCAAGTGGGGTACATTTGTTTACACATGGTATGAAGAATGGGTTTGTCAAAACATAGCGGAGCTGCTCCGTGATTGTATAAGCTCGGAGTTATCCATTCCATCACCAGAGTTTTTGTCGCTTTGGGAAGGATTGGTGTGTTAGGTACTCAGAAGGTAAATGGCACGTGGTTGCATGCGCTTTCCTTCTACAGCATTGGATACATATAATATCGACAAAGACTTTGGTAAACGTCGGAAAAGTCGTCGGTAAAAACCTTTTCCCATTTCTAGACTTGCCACCTTACGCATTTTTTGAAAACATTCTATGCTTTCTGCATGCCAATTGGTGATGACGTCACCCGTTACCAAAACTGCTCGAGAAAAAAAACTCGCATATTCCTGACATATATGCAAACATTTATCAAATGCATTTAAAAATGTTCACTCGTGGTACTTTTTATATCGACGTGGGCTAAGCTTGCATCAGGTGAAATATGATATGGAATATGCTGCTGCGCTCGTTTTCTTTTGGACTTGACCTTATAACCAACACAGATGCGACGTAATTCCTTATCCAAAATTGGACTTATTGTCACAAATATCAGAGTTTATTTATTGCAAATTTGTGGGTCTTTTTTTGACACTTTATATTGTCAGAATTATACTTTTTTTTCTCGAATATTGGAATGTTCCCTCTGTATATGTTTACGATTAAAAGCATTTAAATTGTAGTGTGTAGGTAGGCGAATTGCATACGTGACGACGCGTTAGCGATTGGGTAAAGGCAGAGGCACTTTTTTAAAACTTCAGCAGAGTCCACACCTCCAGCAAATCGTTTCTGACGGTCTCTGTTCCAGACCCTCTGCACGAAATGAAATGAAGTACGAGGGGCGGGTTTACCCAGGCTACATAATATGTAGACATATACTTTATTTATCCAGAAGGAGATGAAGGTGTTAGTAGCTCATACACAATATCATACATATACATAGGCTCACAGACACAGATCACTCACAGAAGAGCCAAAATTCTATGGGAGAGTTTCAAGACACACTATACTAAAAAAATCTTGTTTTGTGGCTATGGGGCCGACAAAGTACAGTGGGGCTTACATCGGTAGTAGAAAGCAGGATAACAATCAAGTCAGTCTAGGTGGTAGGCTGCATTGATGTGGTCAAGGCAGAGAAGGAAAGACTCACGTCCAAAAAATCATCCCCTCTACTTAAAGGAGAACTTCGGTGTAAAATGAAAATTGGCATGTTAAAACATCATACCGAGTTGGTATGTGTACTAAGGAGCAAATTTGATTTAGCCTGTTGCATTCAGTTTAACTATTTTTTTATCGTTTGTCCCAGAAGGCTAACAATGAAAGTGGTAGGTGCCCTTAGACGAAGCATGAACTTTGTAAGTGTACCTCGCAATCACGTAATTGGGTTCCTCCCTAGCCACTCTGCCTTCCCGCCTCGCACTGATTACCCTCACCTGTTTCTCCTTACCTCGACACCACTGTCATTGGCTCCCCGGTTAATCACACCCTCCTTTTAGTCTATCTCTCCCCATTCCTTCCTTGTCAGTCCGTCAGCGAACCATAGACCCGTCTTAGCAAGCATTTTGACTCTGGCTTACCTGTCTCCACCTGCGTTTTCCGCCCGGTCTCCCTTCTCCCCGTTGTGTTTGCTAGTAAGTTCCGTTCCTGTGTCTGCTCCCTGCTCGTCTGCCTCCTTTGTTCCTGCCTGCCTGTCTCACCTCCTGCCTCTCCTCCTGCCTCCAGTTCCTCTTCGTGTCTGCTCCCCGCCGTCCTGCACCTGTCTTCTGGTGACGAACTCGGACCGAAACGACCCACGCTCTGCTCTCCTGCCCCGGCGACGACTCGACGACACGAACTATCTCTCTCCCTTCCCCTGTTTATCACAAAATAAATCTGGTGGTTACATGACGCACTTGGGTCTGTTCCGTCCCATACTACCAGGCCCCTCTAGCTCACACTGTCCTTGGTCATTGCCTAGGATTGGTGAAAATCAGCCCACCTTTTCAATGCCCCCACATTGCCTGGGACTGGTTAGTTTGTCTTTCATGATTATTCTTTTTAACAGCTTGGTCAATATGTGTTGTGTGACCTACCATTATAAGTGTCAGAATAAATACCAAGTGTCCAAAACAGATGCTTATTCCCTACACATAATTGTGAACCTGAAGCCAATGTGTTGCAAACCAAATCTACCTAAAGTTGGACATGGGGCAGTGGTGGCCTAGCGGTTAAGGCATTGGACCTGTGACTGCAGGATTACAGGTTCAAATCCAGGTTTGGCAGTAGCACCATGTCAACCCAATGAGACTGACTTCCACGTGCAATTACATCATGTGACAGTCATTACCTCTGAAATTGATGTATGACAGGTGCCTTAATGTGCTAACCAATGAGGGCTACTAAGGTGTGTGTCATTTCCTCTTCCTTAGAGTAGGCCGAATGTGAGGCCTGTAGGACACAATGGCAGCGAGACAGCGTATTGTTGAGCTGAATGATCGGCGGCAGCATGGCCGCCGCAGTCGAACCATTTATGTGAATGCATTTATCCGCTCCACCTTCAGCCCCCTTGATGTGCTGTCGGATGAGGCACTCATCCGTAAGTACCGTCTCAACAGGGAGGTTATTCAAGAATTTTTGCCCTGTCGCCCACCGTGCAGCTTTAAGCTGCCCTGCACTTCAAAGCCAGTGGCAAGTTTTTGGAGGTGCTTGGAGATAGCCTTGGCCTCAGTAGGTCATCCATCAGTAGAGCTGTAACCGCAGTCACTCAGGTGCTCTTGCAGCTCACTGCTAGGGTGATCTTCCCCGTGGTTCAAGCTGCCATCTGGCTGGGTGAACGAGGGGTTCCACACCATCGCTGGGTTACCTCAGGTCATCGGGGCAGTGGATGGCACCCTTATCCCCATTGCCAGGCCATCTGAAAACGAACCCATCTACATCTGCCGTAAGGGATTCGCTGCCCTCAATGGCCGGTGGTCTGTGATCATGAGGGGAGATTCACAGATGTGGTTTCCAAGTGGCAAGGCAGCACACATGACTCCTTCGTGTGGGCCAACTGTGGACTGCCAGGTTGCAGAAGATGGTGGATTTGGGGGTTGCTGGCTCCTAGGAGACAGTGGCTAGCCTCTGCGCCCATTTCTGCTTACGCCTATTCAGCAGGCCAACACCCCAGCGGAGGTCCAATATAACATCACGCATGGCAGGAGCAGAGTTGTGGTGGAGAGGGCCATTGGGGTGTGGAAGCAGCGCTTTCGGTGTCTTAGTAAGACTGCCGGAGGCCTGCAACTGCACCCTACCAAGTGCTGCACAGTAGTGGTGGCAACTGCCATTCTCCACAACATGGCACTTCAGGCGAATGTCCAGTTGCCTGATGAGGAGGTGTTGATGGAGGAGCCAGCTGTCGACCATCTCCCTGCTGACCTGCATCCTGCTGGAGTGGAGGCTCGCCAACAGCTGGTCCAGCACATGTTTGGCCCATGACCCCCCAGTGGTTTTGTTTAGACATTCGGTCCGTGTTGAATCATGTTGAATGTTGTCGAGACCTTCAAACAAAGTTGGTGAGGTGAAACTAAGCACCGAGAGATGTAGTTGCAAACCTCAGTAGTTACCAACGTGGTTGCGAATGTTTGTGTTCTGGGAAACGCCTGTGTCGGTCGCACTATGTTGGCACTATGTTGGTTCAAACTATGTTGGTTCACACGAACAAAGGTTTTGAGAAACACTTGTGTTGCACCTACATAGTTTGCAACTATGCTTTTGGGAAACGCACCCCAGGGTAGGAAACAAAGACTCAGTGACTAACACAAGGAAAGGGCCGGTATAAATACACAGAGTAATTGGACACATGATCGATGAGGCGAGGGTTCAGCTGGGCAATTAGGAGTTGGTGGGAAAATTAGAACAAAGCATATGGCAACCAAAACAACCAAGACACGTTCAAAGAAAAAATGCACAATAGTGGCCTCTAGAGGCCAACATGGTCATAACCCCTAACAGTGTGTGCCACTACCAGTATGTACTGTAAGTCATGGCCTATCCACAATACAGCAGTACCATAGATCAGCATTACAGTAGGTAGGGCCACAACCAACTTCTACAGACAACAACTATCTTTACATACATTTACACGGATTTCCTTTTGTAGTATGACATACTGTACTTTCAGGAACTCTAAGTGATGCAGGTAATGGAAGCTGACCTTTTCTGCTGTGGAACACAATGTAGTAGGCTATATGTAGGCACAGGGTGAAAGTAACACATGGTACAGTTCATCTTGGTGTGTTTCTGGAGTGATTTGTTTTCTTTTTCCAAGATTGTGCAAATTTTATTGATACAACTTATCTTCAGTTCTGAAATATATACTGCAGTTATAGAATTCTGGAAAATTACAAAATATAGAAAAAAAAAACAATGAAAAACACTTGGTTTTTGTGATTAGCTTCAATATTTTCTAATATGTATAGTACTTTACCCAGGTACAGTACAAAGAATTATCCATTTGTCCACTGTATAGGCTTATACATTTATTCATCTATTGTCAAAGGTGCATAAATACATAAAAATGTCACTTAGATAGCTTGATACAGTGTGTATTTACATTACATATCAGCAAAATGTGACAAACTGTAGGACAAAGTCTAGATTTTAAGTGATTTGTTTCAAGTTGTTTGCGTTTTTTAGCTTATTGGACATTGACCGCCACTGTAGTCTTGCCAATGACAGCATGTGTTATAGTTACGGCAGCAGTAGTAATTTTGGGTGAAATGTGAAGAGTTTTGGTAGCTGTAGTGCATTTTGCAGCAAATGTTAACTGGTGTGATGAGATGCATGTTGGTAAAGCACATTGTGTTAAGAGTTTTGAAAAAGTGGACATTTGAGACATATTGAGACATGAATGAAAATGATTGGCAAAAAACTGTAAGACACTTCAGCCCCCAGAGCCGAAAAGTGACTATAATAACCATTTCTGTTGTTTATCTTTAAATGGCGAGGTGATGTATTTGTAAACATTGAGCTGAACTGTATTCATTCGCCACGCATCCACCAGCTACAGAGAGTAAAAATACCAGTCCAGCAAGTATTGATTGTCTTCCATTTCTTACCGCTTTACCTACATTCCCCAGAGCAGGGTGTGTAGATACGTACAGCTCTGACATTCCCTAGCACACAGCTTCCTCTGCTGGCCACGTCTGGTGTTACAGTTACAGCATTGCATATTAGCACACCACTGATTTTACTTTGCCAGGGGGATCTATGCGTGTTGAAAAATAGACTGTCACTCGAAATGGCAAGTGTAACACCCCCCCCCCCCCCTTTAATGTATGTAAATAGCATACGAACAAAGTTCACCACCAGTTTTCTTTACTAGTAAAAAGTATATTTGTTTTGCCAGGTGGCATGGCCGGTTAGCTCAGTTGGTTAGAGCGTGGTGCTAATAACGCCAAGGTCGCGGGTTCGATCCCCGTACGGGCCAATTTATGCCCCTCTTTACAACACCCCAGTTCGTGGTAATGCATTTAAATTGCCACACACTATGGCATGACCTGTGGCTTTAACCCCACACTACGGCATGACCCATTTGTACTTAGTCTTAGCAGTTATGAGCAGTTTAAAAACCACACTAACACATGGCAGTGAAATACAAGAATGCAACTCTATATTGAATGACTTAATGTTCTAATCATGTAACTAAGCAATGCAATTTAATGTTTTTATAAAGTACAGCTCCTGGTCCTGAGACCCCAAACCAACACACCCACAGAAGAGGACGAAGCAGACACCATGACTACAGCCTTCATCATTCATGTTTTATTGGCCATGATAAATTAGCATTGGATATTGATAAATTAGCATCATTAATACTTGTTCAAACAACTGAGATACTGTATATTATACACTATACAATATACTGTATTTTACATTTTACAAATAAATACACACAGAACCGCTCCACGTAGAATTATAACCACACATTCACACATTATGACTTAACCAGTGATGAACACACACACACACACACACACACACACACACACACACTTCTCCAAAATATATGGACCATTATTATACAGATTAAAACAAAAAACAAACCATACATTTAATGCATTAGTACATTAATATTTTGTCAGACAACTGACATATTTTACATTTTACAGATAAATAAACACAGAGCCACGCATGGTAGAATTATAACTGTACATTCACACATCATGTCTTTACTTGTGATGTCAGAGGCTGCTGATTGCACAACCTCTTTCTAACCTGCAAACACACCCCCTCACCGATACACACACACTGATACACACCCACAACGATATACAAACACACCCCCTCACCATTACACACACCCACACCAATACACACACACTGATGCACATACACTGCTTCAATTTACTATTATAGCAAAGGTTAAATACAACTTCTACTCCTACTTAATTATTAAACTGCATTCAATCTTGAAGTATGCATTTTAATTATTGAAGAAGTGAGATTCAAGTTTCTCTAATAAGGTCATTATCTCCAGACATGAAGTGTGGAAAGACACTACCTTAATGAACCAATGAGATGCTTTCCCTTAAATGGCCAATGAGATGCTTTCTCTTAAATGGCCATTGAGATGTTTTCCCTTAAATGGCCAATGAGATGCTTTCCCTTTAATGGGCAATGAGATGCTTTTCCTTAAGCAACCAATGAGATGCTTTCTCTTAAATGGCCAATGAGATGCTTTCACTTAAATGAATGAGATGCTTGCCCTTTAATGGGCAATGAGATGCTTTTTCTTAAACAAGCAATGAGATATTTTCCCTTAAATGTCCAAGCAGGTACTTTCCCTTACATCCCTTACTCACATAGACGCCTACAGATCTTCAGCTCTAGAAAAAAAATCTCTGTCTGTTTGGAAGTATTTGCCTATCTGGAACCATACAGCTCTGTAAAAAAATAAGAGACCACTGTAAAATTATCAGTTTCTCTGCTTTAACTATTAATAGGTATATGTGTGAGTAAAGTGAACATTTTTGTTTTATTCTGTGAACTACTGACAACATTCTCCTAAATTCCAAATTCAGGAAAGGAATGGCTGTCATACATGTAGAGATGCTGATTTTAAGAAAATTCGTAGTGGTCTCATTTTTTTCCACAGCTGTATATGCACCCCCCCCCCCACACACACACACACAAACACATATGCCTACAGATCTATATACATACATACACACACACATAGACGCCTACAGATGCTTTAGTGCATTCGAAGCCACTCTTTTTACTTTCTCTAGTACGAGCTGACATCACTTCAAATTAGAATTAAAGCACTAAAGTGTGCAAAAATAATACTGTTACAGGAACAGCAGAAAGGCAAAGCATGCCCATCTATTCAACCTTTACTTACAGTTTTAATCTATTCGACCGTAACTTGAAAACCAACTTAATTTTTAGTCGCTCCACATGTGTTATTTGACTTGATATGACTTTATTTTCTTAAATGCTACAGGCAAGAAAGACAAGTTTGCATAATTAAATACTTTTTAATTAAATATGGGCTACTTCAGCCTTTACTGTCTAGCCCCATTTGTTTTCCCAACTGACATATCGGTTTTACATATCGGTCACTTGTTTGGTAATAATCAATATCGGCCCTGAAAAAAACATATCAGTTCATCCCTACTCCAGGGGGACTGTCTGCCCCCATACCTCGCTGTAAGGCATCTAACCCTGAATGCTCCAGGGGAACTGTCTGCCCACCTACCTCATTCACTTTAAGGTATCTAACCCCACATTGGAGAAATTCGGTGTAAAATGAAAATTGGCATGTTAAGACATCATACTGAGTTGGTATGTTTGCTGAGGAGCATAATTGAGTAAGCCTGTTGCATTCAGAACTTAACTATTTTTTACCGTGTTCCAGAAGGCTGACAATAGAAGTGGTAGGTGCCCTTAGACGAAGCATGAAGATTACGCTATTATTAAACCATTAAAACAGCTGGAAGAAACTCCACACTCCATCGGTAGTACAACAAAGGTCCTGGCATCCAAAACAAGGCACTACGAACTTTGTAAGTGTACACAACGTTTATTAAAAAAACTGTTCTTACATGCAAGTAGTTTGTAGTTGTTTCTCGTCGCCGCTATGATGAAAGTCCAAACAAGTCGATTGTAATACCTCTTTTCCCATTCTTTCTGCTGGTTCGTGTTTGTTAATCGACTCGTGCGGACTTTCATCATGGCGGTGACGAGAAACTACAGCAAGGTACTGCCTGTCAAAACTGTTTTATTAATAAATGTTGTGTACACTTAAAAAGTTCTCAGTGCCTTGTTTTGAATGCCAGGGCCTTTGTTGTACTACTGATGGAGTGTGGAATTTCTTCGAGCTGTTTTAATAGTTTAATAATAGCGTAATCTTCATGCTTCGTCTAAGGGCACCTACCACTTCTATTGTTAGCCTTCTGGAACAAACGGTAAAAAATAGTTAAGTTCTGAATACAACAGGCTAACTCAATTTTGCTCCTCAGCAAACATACAAATTCAGTATGATGTTTTAACATGCCAAATTTCATTTTACACCGAATTTCTCCTTTAAGACTTTTAACGCTCTACAGGGTGGGCCAGAAAAAACTGAGCAACTACTGAAATGATTATATCTCGTCAATCTTTGAGGCTACCACAATTTAAAACCATGCAAATTAAAGCTCATTCAGTTCTCTTTCTAGAGATCTCATGTAACGAGCGTAAAAAGCAAGGGAATGACTCCACAAAAATCATGATATCACTGGAAAGAGAACTGAATAAGTTTTAACATTTGCATGATTTTTAATTCAGTCATTGAGGAGATATTGTCATTTAAAGGACAATTTCAGTCATTTTCAACATGCAGCTCTATTGCTCAAGCTACCCGAGACTTGCCAGTACTGAAGACTCAAGAAATTTTGATCCAACCCATATAGGTCTCCTTGAACAGTCAGTTAGCTAAGCCATGGGGGCAGAATTTTAAACTGTCTGTTTAGCATCTTAACATGCTCCAAATCTCACCCCAAAAGTTATGCAGCATCAGCAGACACCTTATAACAGCACTGTAGCGTGTCACTCAGAATGAATAAAAAGGTGTTTAAAACAGCGTACACGTGTTTGGGCAAGCAGCCACATACCGGTTTATTTACAGCACTGGCTTCTGGTGGTCCAAACAGTCCGTCGAGTTTGTGCTTACTCCCTGTAGAAACGAAAACTTAAATCTGTTCGAAATTGTCCTTTAATTAAAAAATTTAATTGTCCAGTTTTTTTGGCCCACTCTGTATATGGACACAGTCGTTTGCGCACCACAGAATGAACATTAAGGCATTGTATTCTGTTTCCAACCTGTCTGCTCAGCAGGATACTAATGCACAGCTGCCAAGGGTCTCCTATCACTTGTTTACCAACAGCAGCCTAGCAATCACACACACACATACACACACACATATTAATGCTATCATTTCCCGTTTTCTTGCAGTCTCTGGACATGGGTCCCAAAGTATGCAAGCCCAAAACCTGAAATACTGGACTGATAAACACTGAATATGTAACAGCCAAACACTAAGGGCTACACACACTGGACCTTCTCTAGAGAAGGAGACACACACACACACACAAACAAACAGATACACCCTGGAGCTCTAGAGGAACAGACTGGCTGGAGCCTCATTCTCACTTCAGCTCTCGAACCCAAACATCAACCTCAATTTGAATGGTACACAGTCACCATGACAACACCTGAGTGCTATACACAGTCACCATGACTACACTTAAATGCTTTACATGTGGTTACCATGACAATGCCTGAACCTGTACACAGTCACCATGACAATGCCTGAATGCTGTACACACAGTCACCATGACAATACCTGAATGCTGTACACAGTCACCATGACAATGCCTGAATGCTTTTCACGGTCACCATGACAACGCATGAATGCTTTACATGTGATTACTATGACAACGCCTGTTGTTTACAGTTAGTGCAGCGTTTGCATGCAGGCAGATATGAAACTGCAATAAATATGTAATATTTAAAGCAACACACGGTCATATAAATACAGTGGTGGGGGAGTGTAGGCCTGCTGAAGTGATTCAACTCGAGTCACTGTATGTCTTATCACAGCCCATATCCACAACACATACTCTTGTAACTAATATACACACACATATTCCCATAAATATAGTAATAGCTTTGTCACACACACACTGCAAACTTACCCCAATAAGGTTAACACACACACATAAACACACAGTAATGTTTCCCAAAACAAACACAAACTGTACATGTACACGGTTGTTCCCACTCTGAATCACACACACACACACACACGGTACCAGATTTCCCTACCAGAAAGACATACACACACCCTGCCGTAGACACACGCACCCACACGTGGCAGGCCTACCCAGATGACTGGGCCCCTAAGCGCTGACTGGGCTTAGACTTACACACCCACACACGCACAGACACAGGCACAGACACAGGTGTGTGTTACTTGGCGAAGAGCTGGGGTGTGAGTGGGGGAGGCAGGCGGTCGTCGTCGGTGTTGGCAGAGTCGATGGTGGGGGCGGGGTCGGTGATGGGGGCGGAGTCCGGAGGAGGGGGGCGGAGCTCTAGCGGGTACCTGTCCAGAATGCCCTTCACCTGCCGCATCACACTCAACTCCCACTGCTGCAGCTCCGCCTGGAGCTCACACACCCCCGACAGCACCTACACACACACACACACACACACACACACACACAAACACATTAATACATATACACTGACATAGAAACTTTCTACTTGTAGGGGGATTGTAATTATTCATTGTGGATTTATTGATGACTTAGTGCTCAGGTAGTTGAGATAATGATAAGTTGTGTTCTTATCACGGTTCATTGCACATGGGTTGGTCTCTTTGCAAAAGTAGACCAAATACACATTGAGCAACACTCAGTGGGTATCTGCACAATTTGAGCATTGGTTTTGAAGGCCTATATAAAGGCCCAAAAAAGGCCACCATTAGTCCAGGCTATGCCGCGTCCATCACATGAACAACAACTCCGGGCACTGGGTATGGTGGAGGCAGTTTTGAGCTACAGTGAGATAGCCAGGCGTATGGGCTGTTCCCAACCCACAATTCGAAACCTGGTTCTGGCTCTGTAGAGGTCAAGGTGAGAACCGGGAGGTCAACCTCCAAGTTGAACCATGGTTCAACGCCAGACACGACTTCGATGGGCCAGGCTTCCACTACAGCAAGAGTGGAATAGGATTCCGCAGGACACTATCTGACGCCTAGTCCAAAGCATGCGCTAACGGATCACCGCCTGCATCGAAGCAAACAGAGGCCAGGCCATACCCGATATCGACTGTTGTGACTTTGTGTTTGGCAGGGGCCATTTTCTTTTCTTAAGGTTATTGTTTTGAAATTAATTTTGAAACTTTAGGTTTTTGTTTCCGTATGCCAATATCCTAAGCAAGTGATTCATATGAAAAAATCCAGTTTAGGGTTTCAAGAGAAAAATGATGTTGAAAAATATGGTCTCAAAGTTTTCATTAACTGTGAGTGTACATATACACACAAATACACACATATACACACACACTCAACTCCCACTGCTGCAGATCCACCTGGTGCTCACACACCCCCGGCAGAACCTACACACACACACAGCGACATACATGTATATGTGAGTATATGTATTTATTTGTGTTTGTGTGTGTGTGTGTGTGTATTTACGTGAATGTGTGTATGTATTTATGTGTGTGTGTCACCTGCTCCTGTCTCTGGGTCAGTGCTGTCAGCGCCTCCAGCTGCCGTTGGGCCTGAGCCACCGCAGGGCTCGCTGCTGCCGGCCCACTGCCGGCCCACATCTGGTCCGCCTCCATCCCTGCCCCACTGGGAGAGCCCTGCCCACTCATGTAGCGCTCAAAGTCCTCCGCGCTCAGGTTCAGAGACTGGGCATCCAGCTTCTCTATAAAGGCCACTGCACAGCACTGAGGAGAGAGAGAGAGAGACACACACAGGGTGAGTATGTGTGTGTGTATATGTGTGTGTGTGTGTTCTCTGGGCTCAGATTAAGAGACTGGACATCCAGCTTCAGTATAAATGCCAGTGCACAGCACTGAGGAGAGAGAGACACACAGGGTGAGTGTGGGTGCGTGCGTGCGTGTGTGTGTCCTCCCCGTTTAAGTTCAGAGACTGGGCATCCAGCTTCAGTACAGTGGTCCCTCGCTATATCGCGGTTTACCTTTCGCGGCCTCGCTGTTTCGCTGATTTTTTTAGTGCATGCGATCTCCTGTACAGTACAGAATGCGCTCAGCTTGTAAAATTTACATAAATCTTCCACCGCTAGCTGTGTGACTCTGAAGTGCTGTATGTTGGCAAGTGTGAACTTTGCCTGTCTGAGAAAAGTGTATAAGTGTAGTGAGGGGTTTTACAGCCTTAAAACATGCATAATAATTGTAACTAATAATTGTGACTACTTCGCGGATTTCGCCTATCGCGGGTTATTTTTAGAACGTAACTCCCGCGAATAACAAGGGACCACTGTATAAAGGCCACTGCACAACACTGAGCAGAGAGAGACACACACAGGGTTTGTTTGTGTGTGTGTGTCCTCTGCGTTCAGATTCAGAGACTGGGCATCTCTATCTCTATAGCTTCTCTATTAAGGGCCCTGCACAGCAGTGAGGAGAGACAGACACAGGGTGAGAGTGTGTGTTTGTGTGTGTACCAGGTTGGTGAAGTAGTAGCCGTCCTCCCCAGTCATGAGACGAGAGGGGTTGCAGAAGCGCGTGATGTACTGGATGTTGGACTGCAGGCGGGGGGGGTTGGCCTTCAGCACAATGTAGATGAGAGCGGGCAGGAAGTCATCGGCGGACGCCGGCTCGCTCTTGGTCACGCGGATGGCGTTGAAGATGTGCTTACTGCAGCTTGTGATGCACGCCAACTTATCGCGGGGTACTCGCCTCGAGTCCATCTCAATCACGTCTACACACACACACACACACACACACGTGCTTAAAGTGAGGTACTCGCCTCGAGTCCATCTCAATCACGTCTACCCACCTGATCCCTCTCTCACCTTTGATTGTAACACGTGACCCCTCTCTCACCTGTGATTATAACACCTGACCCTTCTCTCACCTGTGATTGTAACACCTGTCTCCTCCCTCACCTGTGAGTATAATACCCGATCCTCACCTGTGATGGCTTTGACAACACTGTCGGACACCTCAGGGATTTCCTCGTCCAGCGGCACACAAAGCATCTGAATGGTCACCCAATGAAGAGCCCTGTGTAGAAGCAATCACATGTAGATGTAAGTAATGTCACCCAATCACATGTAGATGTAAGTAATGTCACTCAATCACATGCAGATGTAAGTAATGTCACCCAATCACATGCAGGTGTTTATAATGGTCACCCAGTAAAGCACCAATCACAAGTATATGTAAGTAATGTGACCCAACCACATGAAGATGTTAGTGATGGTCACCCAATCATATGTGTAGATGCTATTTATTGTCACTCAATAAAGCACAAATCACATATGTTAGTAATGTCACCTAATTAGACAGCAATCACACACAGAGATGTTTGTAATGTAAACAATGAATCAGTCACTGCGTGCACATGGATGAGTTGAATCCGATTGGAAGGGGATTGGGATCGTATCGAATTCATGTGCACAGGCTAAAGATCGTATAGGGATTGGTTTCGAGAATCCGATTGCAACCACTGGTTTCAGCCGATGTTAATCTGTTTGGTGCCGCCTTGTGCATGGCATCGGATCGGATTTGCGTACTGCGCATGTACTGGAATGCACTGCTTGTAATATCAAACGCCGATGGCACAGTTCGTGTCGTATCAAGGAAACCAAAAATGCTGTTTGTTCGCTCATACGGACTTCCAAACGAAGGAGAATGCACAACATGTATGCAAATGCTGCTCTGTCAACTTCCTTGAATGTCATCATGTTTGTATGCCGCCAGACAGTTTGTTTATTTTCTTTTTAGCAGCCGTCAACCAGAAGTAGTTCTAACACCAATTGTTGAAAGGAATACATCGCCACCTAGCGTAGCGGAAACGGCCAGATCTCTGACCATTATCCGATTACACAAACTCCATGTGCACTTGGATTTTGGAACAGACCACCCGTTGGGTAGCAACACCCAATCCAATCCCAATCCAATCTTACCATGTGCACGTAGTGAGTGTATGCTTATGTGTGTGTGTCTGTGTGTGTGCATGTGTATGTATTTGCATGTGAGAGTGTGTGTGTGTGTCTGTGTGTGTGCATGTGTATGTATGTATTTGCATGTGAGAGTGTGTGTGTGTGTCTGTGTGTGTGCATGTGTATGTGTGTATTTGCATGTCAGTGTGTGTGTGTGTGTGTCTGTGTCTGTGTGTGTGTGCATGCGTGAGTGTGTTGTTCTACCGGATGCGATTCTGGGTGGCCAGGTCTTTCTTCTCGTCGTCGGTGGTTTCTGGGCAGAACACGTTTTTGTAGAGACGAGTCATAATATACTGCTCCACCTGATCCATCACTCGCTCAACACGCTCAGAAGAGCCTACACACACACACACACACAGAAGAACCGTGATGCACACCAACTCTTGCCTCGAGTTCATCTCAATCACGTCTACGCACACACACACACACATATGCTTATAGTGGGGTACTCACCTCGAGTCCATCCCAATCACGTCTACACACACACACATGCTTTAAGCAGGGGACTCGCCTCGAGTCCATCTCAATCACGTCTACCCTTCCAAATTCAGTTGAATTTGGAATTTGGGAGAAATTATGTCAGTAGTTCACAGAATAAAACAAAAATGTTCACATTATTCACACCTATACCTATAGAAGACGTTTTTGTAGAGACAAGTCATGATGTACTACTCCACCTGATCACACACACACACACACACACACACACACACACACACACACACACACACACACACACACACACACACACACTTTGGTCTACCTTTGAAGTGGGCCATGAGGCGGTCTGACATGTTCTGGTAGAAGTCCTGCACACACTCCGACAGCTCATCAGCACTGAGGTCCTGTGAGAGGGCACACACACCAACTTACTAGCCATGCTGTCCATCAAAGTGCCTTCTCATTGACCCACTCCTTATTAACAGACCCTCCTATTGGCTATACTACTAATTACAAGCATTCTCACTTGCCATGCTACTTGCATTCCTACTGGTCCAGCCCTTACTAACAGATCTTCTTATTGGCCATGCCCTTACTAACAGACCTTCTTATTGGTCCAGCCCTTACAGACCTTCTTGTTAGCCATGCTGTCAATGAAGGCCCAGCATTGCTTGTGGATCTGTCAGCCATACTACCAATAACAGACACTCTCATTGGTCCACCCCTTACTAACAGACCTTCTCATTGGCCTTGCCCTTACTAACAGACCTTCTTATTGGACATGCCCTCGATGAAGGCGCGACACTGCTTGTGGATCTCTCGGCCCGGTTTCTGCAGGTTCTTCAGGAAGTCCACGAAGTCACGGGACACACGATCCGTTTCCAAGCTGGATTGCCGGGAGATTGAAGGACTAGGGGCTTTCCCCTCATGAGGTTCTGAAACACACACACATATAAACACTCAGTGTTGGTACTGAGAACTTACCCAGTCCAGCATGCAAACACACCAGATCCACTCCACATCAGCAGCAAAAAGGTCCAGATAAATAGTTCCAGATAGATAGTTCTAGGTAGATAGACAGTTCCAGATAGATGTATAGTTCCAGACAGGCAGACAGATTGCAGTTGCAGATACAGTAGATATATGGTTTCAGATAGATAGATAGATAATTGCAGATAGATAGGTGTAGACAAATATACAGCTCTGGAAAAAATTAAGAGACCACCGCAAATGTTCCTAAAATCAGCATCTCTACATGTATGACAGCCATTCCTTTCCAGTGTCAGTTGAAATACTCACACATATACCTCTAAATAGTTAAATCAGAGAAACTGATCATTTTTACAGTGGTCTCTTATTTTTTTACAGAGCTGTATGGTTCCAAATAGGCAAATAGTCCCAAACAGACAAAGAGTTGAAGATTAAAGATATGAGACCAACCTACAAACTACCTCTAAAACACCCCAACACAGACACACACACACAGATGGCGTTGAGGGTGAAGATGCCCCTGAGGTCTTTGAGTAAAGTCTCCCTGTGACTCTCCCTCCTCCAGCCCACCACCCTCTCCTCACACTCACACGCTACCACACACACACACAAACA
Source organism: Coilia nasus (assembly GCA_027475355.1). Taxonomy (NCBI): domain Eukaryota; kingdom Metazoa; phylum Chordata; class Actinopteri; order Clupeiformes; family Engraulidae; genus Coilia; species Coilia nasus. The sequence goes on from CM050214.1 coordinate 33,501,788, forward strand.
CACACACACACAGACACACACACACACACACAAACACACTCACACGCTACCACACACACACACACACACACACACACACACACACACACACACACACACACACACACACACACACACACACACACACAGCGCAAATACTACACCCTCTGAAGACAGTAAGAGGGACATCTGATGTAAGGAGGGAAAAATGTAGCTAACACACATGTGTGATGTACAGGCAGAAATTCCGTCACACACCCATATAGCTCATGTGTGCACACACACAGAACTACCTCTGAAACACCCTATACATACACACACACACAGCTACCTCTAAAACACCCATATTGTGATTATAGTATACATACATCTAATAGTGTGGTTATAGTATACATATATGCATCTTATAGTGTGGTTATGGTACACGTATATACATCTAATAGCGTGGTTATAGTATACACATATACAGCTCTGGGAAAAATTAAGAGACCACTGCAAACTTTCCTGAAATCAGCATCTCTACGTGTATGACAGCTATTCCTTTCCAGTGTCCGTTGAATTTGGAATTAGGGAGAAATGTTGCCAGTAGTTTACAGTATAAAACAAATCGAAATGGAATCAGAATCGTAAAAATCTTTTCAATTCCCATGCCTAGGTATACGTGTGATTAAAGTGAATATTTATGTTTTATTCTGTAAACTACTGACAAAATTTCTCCCAAATTCCAAATTCAACTGACACTGGAAAGGAATGGCTGTCATACATGTAGAGATGCTGATTTTAGGAAAATTTGTGTGGTCTGGCCATGATGGATAGGCCAGATGCAATCCAAAGGGTGGCATCAACACTTGTTTGTCATACTGCTTCTGTACACAATAAGATAGCGCTACGACCAATCAGCAACAGTTTCTTAACCAGTGGGTCGTGATCCAAAACTCCCCATCCCGTACGCAAGTGTTGGGGCTTGTAGTTAAAAAAAGGTGAGGGGATGGGGAGAGAGAGAGAGAGAAAAAGAGAGAGAGATGAAGGCTAGAGGAATGGAGAGAGGGAGAGACGGAGCAGGAGTAAGAGAGAAACAAAAGGAGAGAGAGAGAGAGAGAGAGAGAGAGGATACAGATAGAAAGTAAAGAGAGAGACAGAGAAAGGGGGGCAGAGGAGAGGAACCCACCTTTGGCCCTCCAGGCTAATGCTGTGTGTAGGGGGCAACACAAGAGTAAGATTATCAACACAAACAACACACACACAGACACACACACACACAGGGAATGTAAAAGTGACCTCTATCCTGGTATAATAATAATATTATTATTATTAATAATAATAATAATAATAATAATAATAATAATAATAATAATAATAATAAGAAGAAGAAGAAGAAGAAGAAGAAGAAGAAGAAGAAGAAGAAGAAGAAGAAGAATGTAAAGTTTAAAAATATTGTCTTATTAGAATCCGATACGCGTCATAGGATCCTAAAGTTCAGTAGCATATTAAGTAGGTCATAAAGGCTAGTATTTCAGTATTGCATTACACAGCGTCTGTAGATCGTGCAGTAAGTACACTACACACTGTATCATACTCTCATCATGCTGAAAATAGCAGAGCTGAATACAGCATAATCAGAGTCACACACACAAACACACAACAGTGAGACAAATCCTCAGATTCACACTTCTGGAGCAAAGCACTTCAAAATCTGACCATGAGTGAATCTCAGAAATGCACTAAGAGGACAGACAGACAGACAAACAGACATCAGAAGTAGTCTGTCGACATCTACACATTGACCTTCACACTGAAAACTGATCCAGTTGTGTGCTTTGATCACTGGTTGATCAATCGTCACTGGTTGATCAGCCTCTCACTGCTGTGACTAGGCTTGGGCAGTATTTTGAAAATATCGTATACTGAAGTATTGCCAGATACCGGCTGTATGATTTTAAATACTGTGACACTGTTGGCTGATATCTGAATGGTAGAGAAACACACTGAAGAAGGCACATGCCGAAACACGTCTGTGCAATTAAAAAGTCAAATATATGCAAAGTGCGGCCTCTCCTGGTGATTAAACATTGCCATACTTACTGACATCCTGTGAAATTATGTCAGGAAAATATTGGGGTTTGAAAACTTGGATAGCACCCAAGCCTAGCACTGGCACTGATTGATCAATTGCTGACTGGCAACACTTCAGGGAGAGTTTAGACTGTCACACTTAACATCAACAAAAGGCAAAGAGGCACACGCACACACAAACACACACACACGGGCCCAAGGAGGTATGTAGATGTTGGACTTCTCATCACTAAAGGAATCTAGACTAGACTGCCGGATGAGGCATGAACAGGTCATCACAACCCTCATACATCTCCCAGCGTGTGTGTGTGTTTTACCTTCTGTGGGGGTGTTGAGGGTGAAGATGCCCCTGAGGTCTCTGAGTGTGTGTGTGTGTGTGTGTGTGTGTGTGTGTGTGTGTGTGTGTGTGTGTTTTACCTTCTGTGGGGGTGTTGAGGGTGAAGATGCCCCTGAGGTCTCTGAGTAAAGTCTCCCTGTGACTCTCCCTCCTCCAGCCCACCACCCTCTCCTCACACTCACACGCTACCACACACACACACAAAGGCATATACACACACACGGGCAAACACACACACGCAGACACACACACACACACACACACACACACACACACACACACAGACACACACACACACAGACACACACACACACAGACACACACACACACATACACGCGCGTACCAGTGCACACACACACACACACACACATGGTTAAGTGGTGGATAATAGTTGGAGGGATGATGTGGAGCGAATGAAAGGGGGGAGGGAGGGGTGGAGAGAGGAAGGTAAAGGATGGAGGGGTGAAGGAGGAGAGGAGAGGTAGAGAGGAGAGCAGGAGGGAGAGATGGATGGAAGGGAGGATGGAGCAGAGAGAGGGGGAGAGGGTGGAGAGGACACGGGGAGGGAGAAGTGGAGCAATGAAAAACAAATGAGTGACAACTGAGAGATAACTGGGGATGCATCATAAACAAACATCACAAACAACACACAAACAAACACACACATCCATTACAACAAACACACAAACATCACAACAAACACACACACATCCATGGCCAGCACTGGATCCCAGAGGCCTGACTAACAGAATGATGGGTCCTGTGATGAATAATGTGTGATGAATGATTAATGAATGAATGATGAATAAATGAATGAATGAATGAATTGTGAATGAATGATGAATGAATGACTGAGTGAAAGAGTGAATGATGAATGAATGAATGAATGAATGAATGAATGAATGAATGAATGAATGAATGAATGAATGAATGATGGTTGCTGTGATCACGTGATGAATGAATGGATGAATCTCACACAACACAACATGGCCGACACACTATCCACACATACACACACACGGTCTCTACAATAGTAGCTCTCACTGTATCTTAGGCCATCACATCTGCGGCCTGTTGCATACAAGCTAAGGATGACAGGGGCGTGTGTGTGTGTGTACATGGTAAATGGACTGCATTTATATAGCGCTTTTCTACTCCTACGAGCACTCAAAGTGCTTTACAATGTATGCTTCACATGCACCCATTCACACACCGGTGGTGAAGGCTGCCATGTAAGGTGCCAACCGGCCACCGGGAACAATTTGGCACCCCTACCACCTGCGCCACCATCATATGTGTCTGTATCTGTGTGTGTGTGTGGGGGGGTTCATCTGTGTGTGTGCATCTCTGCGTAGCCTGTGTACCTTTTTTGGGCGCGGTGCGGGAGGAGGGGCTAAAGAATTTCTTTACAGTGGTGACCTTGCGAGTCTTCTCATTGGTCTTCTTCTCCTCAAACTTGGAGAAGGGCGCTAGGGGGGGTGGAACTTGAGACGCAGCACTGGGCTGTGATTGGCCACCCTGACTGCTGGCATATGCTGCCTCCTCCTCCTCTCTCTGTAGCCTGGAAAAACACACACACACACTTAAGCACAATATCTTATCACAGAAAACACCTCTAATCAAAATGTGTGTGTACACACTTCTAAATGGAACAACTTCATACCTCACCATCATAGCTCACCATCAGATACTCCTACACACACACACACCCTCTTACTTCTCAGCGAGTGCCCATTCCTCCTGAATCTGTGTCTGTCGTGCTCTCTGGTACTCCTCCCTCGCTCTCTCTCACACATTCTTACTTCTCAGATAGTGCCGTCCTCCTGGATCTGATTCTGTCGTGCTCTCTGGTACTTCTCCCTCTCTCTCTTTCTCTCTCTCTCTCACACACACACACACACACACACACACATTCTTACTTCTCAGCCAGTGCCCAGTCCTCCTGGATTTGTTTCTGTCGTGCTCTCTGGTACTCCTCCCTCCAGCACTTGGAGCACAGTCCCTGCCACGCCGCGTTGCCGTAGTAACCGCATCCCTTCTTACAAAGCAGCTCCGACTGGTCCACATGGATCCCACGACGCTCCGCTCGCTGGCTCATCTTGCCCTGACACACACACACACACTTTATGACTACTACAGTACTTTTAGCAAACTTTGCTACTACAGCACAGAAGAGGTCCATGTGATGAGCACACAGTTTACAGTAACACACACACTGACGCTCCCCACCAGAGTTCTCAGCTCTATTCTTGCGGACGAGGCAGTTCCAGTTCACTCCAGCGGACCCAGAGTCGAGAGCTTCAGTAATTACACCCTCAGGAACTTGGAAAACTCTGTGCAGTCCCGCAACATTCTGCACATATAACAGCTTTATTACCGCTTATAGCAGAAATGGTCTGAGCTGACACTGAATAATTTTAGTTCAATACAGACAGGCAGCCAAAATGCATGTCTTCCTCCACACCAGCTGGAATAACACATAGCCAGTCGTGTACGACTGCCATTAACTAGCCGCCAGCTACTTACTGCAGGCAGAGACATCTCCCCTACCCAGGCCGAGCCTAACGAGTTGCTTTTACACGATGCTACTTAGAACATGCCCTGTGTCGGTGCCGGGGGATGAAACTTGAGCTTCCTGCGGCAGCTACCCTACCTGGCTACTGTTTACAGAGCTTCAAACAGGTCATGTATTTACTATGTTGCTACCGTCTAGTCACTCCAACTACTGCACTATTACCATGTCTGTGGACAGCTGACATCTGCCTGTTTTTGTGTGGTGCCCTCACAGACATACAGTCAGTGCAGAAGCACTAGTATCTGCGAGACAGGCTAACTGTCCTTGCTATGTGGAGTGGCGCACACACGCACTGCTATTGTTGTCGTTAGCTATCTACATTCCGTCTCTGCTGCTGATGATGACGGGTGCTGAAGTTAGCGGCTAACTTGAGGTCGTTTAACACTCCAGACTAGTGTCCGCTGTAGTTCAAAGATAACATAAAATGTAATGTTGCGTTCACACATAGTATAACACGTTCATGCCATTAAAACAGCCATGTGGACAAAATAAACGAAGCGCCATCGGTGTTACATTCTTACCACTGCTGCTGAGGGATGGAATGTTGACGCCTTGCAGGATAGCCTCGCTCTGGTTCGCGACACCGGTCATTCAATGGAGAGCTCAAGACACGCGCGGCGGGGGAGCGGGAGGAGCACGAGCAGCGAGGTGGGGTGTTGTTTTAAAACCTATCACAGAGGGGCGCCCATGTCCTGCCTTTGAACAACTAGCTTCAATCCAGAACAACCAAATGAGTAGGCCTACAGTTAGTCAAGGTACAAATAAGCTCTGTGCACATAATAAGTAAACAGTGCAAATAATAACAAAAAAAAAATGCTCTCCAGTCAGGCCAAATATACAGGACACACACACATGCATGTACACACACACACACACACACACACACACACACACACACACACACACACACACAGACACACACACACACACACACACACAGGCATTCACACACAC
>CM050214.1:33510206-33512706 GCA_027475355.1 Coilia nasus
GTACAGCACAGATGTGTGATGTGTTGCGTCAGATGTAGCACAGGTACAGCACAGGTGTGTGATGTGTTGTGTCAGACGTAGCACATGTATAGCACAGGTGTGTGGGGTTACATGTAGCACAGGTACAGCAGAGGTACAGCACAGGTGTGTGACGTGTTGTTTCAGACGTAGCACAGGTGTGGTGTGTTGCCTCAGACATAGCACAGGTACAGCACATGTGTGTATTGGGACACAGGTACAGCACAGGTGTGTGGTGCCTGGGGTTAGACAAAGCAGAGGTACAGCACAGGTGTGTGATGTGTTGTTTCAGATGTAGCACAGGTGTGTGTTGTGTTGTGTCAGTGGTAGCAGAGGTACAGCACAGGTGTATGTTGGGACACAGGTACAGCACGGGTGTGTGTTGTATTGTGTCAGACGTAGCACAGGTACAGGTATGTCTTCTCGATGCTTTCGGTGTGTGTTGGGACACAGGTACTGTACAGGTGTGTGTTGTGTAGGTCAGACGTAGCACAGGTACAGGTAGGTCTTCTCGATGCTTTAGGTGTGTGTTGGGCCACAGGTACAGTGCAGGTGTGATGTGTTATCTCAGACATAGCACAGGTGTGTGATGTGTTGAGTCAGACGTAGCAGAGGTACAGGTAGGTCTTCTCGATGCGCCAGTCAGCGGGCACGTCCTCGGGCCGGTGGCTCTTGATGTGCTTCTGCATGGCGGAGAGCGATGGGCAGAACTCCTGGCACAGCGTGCACTGGTACGGAGACGCCCCGTTGTGCGTGCGCAGGTGCTTGATCATCGCCGAGTAGTCACGGGACCGCTGGTGGCACAACTTACACTCAAAAGGCTTCTCTCCTGGACACACACACACACACACACACACACACACACACACACATGTTCACACAGGTGCTTGATCATGGCGGAGTGGTCATGTGACCACTGGTGGCACAACTTACATTGAAACGGCTTCTTTCCTGGGGGGAAACAGGTTGTATTTTGTTTCCTAAAGACATTCCAAAGACATTGTCTGGTAATGTCATCTTGGTTAATATCAAGTTATCATGGTGAGGACACCTAACACAATGTCAACTTGACATTTCAAAAAACAAATGTCACTTCACAACAACAGTTATAAACATTACCTCTCATTATTGTGCATGGCGTGTCATTGCATGTATATGACAGGCTAATGTCACCCTTATGTAGGCACCTTCAAATAAAGTGCTACTGAGGTACGTAAACACTATTTAGAGGAGTCTAAACAGTATTTAGAGGCGCGTAAACACTATTTCCAAAATTTCAGAAATGTGTAAGATGAGCATTTAACCTCCACTACAGTCCTGTGTGTGTGTGTGTGTTAGACAGACAGAGAGAGAGACAGAGAGAGAGAGAGAGAGAGAGAGAGAGAGAGAGAGAGAAAGAGGGAAAGAGAAAGGGAGAGACATGTTAGTCTGAGAAATGTGTGTGCAACGTGTCTGTGTGTATGTGTGTGAAAAATGTGTGTGTGTGTGTGTGTGTGTGTGTGTGTGTGTGTGTGTGTGTGTGTGTGTGTGTGTGTGATATGTGTGAGATATGCAGTACTACAATAGCAACTAGAGCTTGGGAGTCTGGGGCCCATTAAGGAAGCAGACAGCAGTCTCTCTCTCTCTCTCTCACACACACACACACACACACACATTCATACACTTGCGCACACCCAGACACACACACACACACACACACACACACACACACACACACACACACACACTGATTTTAGTGAATTTCATCAGATGGTGCATTAAAATGCAAGACATTAACTCTCCTGACTGAGACACAAACACACACTCACACACACACACCACACACACACTTAGGCAGAGACACACAAAAAAACACAAGACCTCAAACCACTGGATTTCATCAGGCACCATTTTAAAATTCGACACACACAGACACAGACACACACACACACACACACATGCTCTCCTTCTGTCTACCAAACACTCATGAATACCAATATGTAGTTACAGAGTTACAGACACTGTGTGTGTGTGTGTGTGTGTGTGTGTGTGTGTGTGTGTGTGTGTGTGTGTGTGTGTGTGTGTGTGTGTGTGTGTCTGTCTGTATGTCTGTATGTGTGTTTGTGCATTGTCCATTTTTTGACATGGATGTACAATAAGCACAATTTATTATGTTATTGAACTTGAGCACACACACACCCACGCACACACACACAGGCTGTGTGAGACAGGTAGTACAGAAGCTAACCAGACTGCCAGAGTGTAACTGCACAGTAATGGATGGAAATGGAGATGGGCTATTGATCTGCCATTGACAGCTGAAAAGGGGACATTTAGCAGCAGCAAACACACACACACACACACACACACACAAACACACACACACACACACACGCAGGCATACACACACTCACACATACACAGCGCAAACACACACACACAGGCGCGCACGCACACACACAGGCATGCACACATGCACACACACAGGCATGCACACATGCAC
>CM050214.1:33515206-33525206 GCA_027475355.1 Coilia nasus
CAAATAGGCTTTGAATGATTGTAGCCTGATTGTAGTCTTTCTCCCCGCCCCACCTACTTCACCAAACTGTAACAGCCTAAAACAGGAGCACTAAAGCATTTTTTCACCAAAACCAGCTCACAGGGCATTCATTAATACTAGAGACCACCGCAAAATTAATTTAAAAAAAAACATGCAATGACGCCTTTAAGTAACATCAATGCCATTGCATTCATTGCAATAAAAGTGGGACAGATAAGAAATATTTAGTAGAGGTTGGGATATGACAACCAGAAGGGGGGAATCCCTCTTGCCACCCCCCCACCCCCTACAAATCACACTCTGTCTGTGTGTGTGTGGAAAGGTGCATACGTCTGTGTATGTGTGTGTGTGTGTGTGTGTAAACGCAGATGTCTCTTGAGAGCGGTGTTGCTAAGGAATGTGCAGTCACAGTTGGAACAGACGTAGCTGTGTGTGTGTGTGTACCTGTGTGTGTACCTGTGTGTGATCACAGGTGTCTGTTGAGAGCAGTTTTGCTGGGGAACGTGCAGTTGCAGTCAGAGCAGGTGTAGCTGTGTGTGTGTGTGTGTGTGTGTGCGTACCTGTGTGTGATCGCAGGTGTCTCTTGAGAGCAGTGTTGCTGGGGAACGTGCAGTCGCAGTCGGAGCAGACATAACTGCGCAGGCCGGCGTGAGACTCCGTATGCTGCCGCAGACCCGACCGTGTCTGGAACCGCTTACCACACAGCAGGCAGAACACTGCCATATCGCAACCTACACACACACACACACACACACACACACACACACACACACACACACACACACACACACACACACACACACACAGAGGAGGACACTTATTACCGCACAGCAGACAGAACACCGCCATATCACAGCCTACACACACAGACACACACACACACACACACACACACACACACACACACACACACACATACACACACAGAGGAGGACACTCATTACCACACAGCAGACATAATACCACCAAATTGCAAGCTACACACACACGCACACACACAAGCGCGCGCGCACACACACACAGATGAGGACACTCATTACAGCACAACAGACAGAACACCGCCATATCGCAGCCTACATACACATACACAACTATACACATTCATACAGACACACACATACACACATATCGATGGAGATAATAGTTGTGTTTCTCAGTGCAGAGAGAGATGTTACAATGATGGAGAGTATACACTTCTTTCAATGCACCTCCCTCCCCTTGCCTCAGGAGGGCAGCAGTGGACCTGACAAGTGCCCCATCACCAGTGAATGATTAGTAACATATCACAGAGGAAATGTGTGTGTGTGTTTGTGTGTATGCGTTTGTGTGTATGTTTATGTGTGTGTGTGAGAGAGACTGAGTGAGAGAGAGAGAGAAGGGGCAGGGGCAGGTGGCAGGGTGTCTAAGAGGTTGGTGTGAATGTGTGTGTGTGTGTGTGTGTGGGGGGGGGGGGGGGCTTTAGGGGGTTCCGTCTCCTTGGCACCCCATGCTGAGATGGAAGAACAATAGCATACAGGCAGGGGGCTTACACACACATACACGCACGCACACACACACACACATATACACACACACACACATTCACAAAATCCATGTGAATCCACATTTATTCTATTTAATTTCAGAGCACTAAACAGATGATTTGTTTGTGAATAAAGTATATGAATATTACATTCATCTTCCTATTTGTATAGTGATTAGAGTATAGGGTATAGAATGTATAGAGCTTGAATGTAGTTCATTTCATAAACACAGAATTAAAATAATAGAAATCCATTTATTTTCCTTTTTACAACTTGATTTCAATTATAATACCCAGTAAATATATGCAGTTACTCAAATTTTTGGTGTATGATGTTAATTTCAGTTTCAAATATGTTACATTTTGGTGTATTTAAAAAAAAAATCTGATGTATTAAAAGAGACAGAGACAGAAAGAAGAGAACAGTAAACATTATGGCCATTTTAGTGCTCCTTTTGGGTGTATTCTTTGTTACTGGGTGCTAATGATTAGACTGGTAAACCTGCCCCTCGTACTTCATTTCATTTCATGCAGAGGGTCTGGAACAGAAACCGTCAGAAACGATTTGTTGGAGGTGTGGACTCTGCTGAAGTTTAAAAAAAGTGCCCCTGCCTTTACCCAATCGCTAACGCCTGGTCGTCACGTATGCAATTAGCCTACTTACACACTACAATTCAAATGTAGCACACAAGGTCAACGTCACAGCTAATGAACACACCCTCTGTTCGCTGATTGGATCGTACTTTCTGCGACTTGCCAAATGCTCCTCAAGAGATTCCGGTCCAGACCCTCTGCACGAAATGAAATGAAGTACGAGGGGTGGGTTTACCAGGCTAGCTAATGATGGCATTTAGGAAAATAAACATGGTGAAAAACTCCGCCTATTCACCCCATAGACTTACATTGTAGAGTTCTCAGGTAATGGGTTACAACATGGCGCCCATGATTTGAGTTGGCCAACCCTTCCTCTACACAGCTCTGCACACAACACAGTCACAGCGCCACCTAGTGTACACACTGTGTCCTGACCCTGCCTGTCCCAGCACAAAGCACACAGTCACAGCGCCCCTAGTGTCCACTATGACCCTGCCTGTCTAAGCACACAGTCACAGCGTGTACACACTGTGACTGTCTCAGTACACAAACATATATATCTCCACCTGGTGTCCACTGTGCAGCCCTGACACGGCCTGTGTAAGCAGGTGTTGTTGCCATAGACAGTAGAAGAAAATGGACTGTGTAATGGTCGGTTTTAATGGGAGCCGATGAAAGCAGATTTTGACATTTTTAATTGGTCACCAGGCAAGTGCGCAAGAGCGTATGTGTAGTGGCTATTTTCCAACAAACATTTCTATAGCCACGCGAGGCAGACGGTGAAGTGTTCCAACACGCATTTCCATTAAGCATGTACGGAGAGTTGAAGTACAAGATGGTGGTTTATTATACTACAACAATCCGGTTGACTTTCCAAAGTAAACAATACAAAATAAAGTAACGCAAATACAAAACTATGCGAATACGAAGCGATGCGATGTGATGCGGTCAAAACTTTGTGAATGAACTACTTAAAGCTGCTAATTCAAGTCAAGGGGAGTGGTTATGACTCACATGACAGGTGCACAATCAGGTAAGTACATACAAGGTAAACTGCTCAGGCCTAATCAGGGGTGCGTTTCCCAAAAGCGTCGTTGCTAACTTCCTTAGCAACTTCGTAGGTTTGAACGATGGTCTTACCACACTGCTGTTTCCCAACACCATCGTCCAGACTTAGCAACCAACGATGTTTACAACTACAGTAGTCCGATGGATCGTTCAACGACGCAAGTGTTTCCCAACAACAAAGTCTGGACGAACCATCGGAAGTTCCATCGTGAAGCTGTGCAGTTGGAACGATTAGCATGGACCTGTGGTGAGACCATCGTGTTTGTTCACGTGACGTCTTGCTCGTCACCTTTGGCCTTTTTGTGGCGGCTGTCTGTGCGTTACTGCCACCATCTGCATAAATGCTGTTATTCCCAATTCACTTAATTATCGGTATTGCATTGCCAGATCATGTAAAAAGAAGGTAGAAAACACACCCGATAACACACAAAAAGCTGTTGCAAAATGTGGTTGGATAAAAGTTAATGTGCGTCAGTGATGTTAATAAGCACTTTTGTGATGTATGTGCACTGATTACTGACCCACAAGCACGGTTATTCCATTAGCCCCGTAGATCATTTTCACCTGTTACAAATTGATTACTCTTCGGCAGGATTCGAACCCATATCTCACCGAAAAAGACAACACTTCCTTTGACAGACCGATGAGCTAACCACTCATCCACACCACCACTTACATATATGGAGGGAGTGGTTATATTTATAGCTGTTGCTCCATGCAGTATAAATTAAATACACAGACATATGATACAAACTGACAGTCGGTTGTTACTTTTAATGAGTAGGGCACATGGTTGTGTTTACGGAGATATCCCAGAGTTTCTACAGCTGTCATACCGGCTTAAATGAAATGAGACTACGTTTATGTCCTTATGTAGATCAATCGTTTCTGTCGTTATCCGCAACGAATGCATCCAAATACTCTCCGAGCACTTCCGAAACATCCGGGTACTTTGCAGTGTGAACCACCTAAGTCCAAACTAACAACAGTTCAGACTTCCATCGTACTTTGGTGGTTGGAGATTTTCGGGAAACAGTCGGTTGTGGGGTGCTGAGTAGTTTGAACCTACGTTGTACAACGGTGGTTTAATGCTAACTTCCGTCGTTGTTTGGGAAACGCACCCCAGGTAAGTATTAGAAAACAGTACAACTTAATGATGATCATATTAACCACAATTCTCTTGCAGGTTATCATGGTATCAAACATAAATATGGCTCCAACAGTATGGTCATGTCGGCCAACAAACCCGAATACGATAAATTGAGTGGTAGCTGCTCAATCACAAATCAGACAGCATATGATACTTTTCTTAATAAGTATTTTTCTACCTTTATAGCTGCAATCACTTACTGGAATGGGAGGCTAATACTCTACGTGGGGACTTGATTCTTCTTCTACTAACTTTGGTACCAGGCAGTCTTGCAAGTCAGTATGTCAAGGGAGTTAGCTAGTTAGCATGTGCATACTAAGCTATAGCGTGTAGCTTAGCTTAGCTATCTTTCTTTGGGCTTCACTTGCATTGAATAGTAAAATCCATAAAGATAGTGATTCCGCTTACAAACAAATACCAATTTCTAAGCTTATTTTGTGAGAAATACTGATGGAAACTTAATTTTTAGCATAATTTCAGATAAACGTTTCTTACAAGGCCATAACATGACAGATTTTCGATCGAAGCAAATATGTTTTGCTGTGGCCTCTCCGGTTTACAACAATGCCAATATTGAGGTACAGAGTGCTTCTCATATCAAGTTATTAATGGAAGTCAACGAAATGCTAAAGGCTACTGGGCCTTTTCCGGGTTGAGATTTCCCCATGGGAGTTTCAACTTCCGCATATGTTCCTACCCCCTTGGTTGTTGCAGACCCCCCCAGCAAGCCTTTGGATGGTTGCCACAGTGATTAGGGAGCCAGCTGTAGGTGCTTCAGAACACTTGCCACTCATTTTAGCTTCATTTGGCCTGCATGCTCTGCCAGACACACACAAATGGTGTAGTACAAACACACACACACACACATGTAGCACAAACACACACACCTACACATACAGACATATGCAGTACACATAGCGCGCGCACACACACACGCACACACACACACCCCAACCTCATTTCCATTGTGCCAAATAGATTGAGGGAGCAAATGGTGTTTCTCACCATTTTTCATCCAGAGCTGCAAGCAGACAGACAGACAGACCCACACACAAACACACACACACACACACACACACAGTTTGTCTCCCAGCTTACTTTCTCTCTTTCACACATGCACACACACACACACACACACACACACACACACACACACACACACACACTGACCCACACACATGCACACGCACACACGCACACAGACAGCCAGAGTCTCTTAGTTTTAGTAATTATCAGTGTGTCACAGACTTTATGTGATTATCACACACACACAGACACACAGACACACAGACACACACACACACACACACACACACACACACACTTTTTTCCACTGGGAGTGGTATTTGTGGGGGACTGTCTGATTAAATCTGATTTGTGGAACTCTGAGTGCTGTTTTTCTGTTTCACTGTCTCACCCCCCCCATCTCCCCCTCTCTTTCTCTCTATCTCCCTCTCTCTCTTCCCCTCTCTGTCTGTCTCTCTCCCTCTTTCACCCCCCCGCCCTCCTTGTTGTTGTCTCCATCCCTTCTTCTGTGAGATCAATAAACTATTCTATTCATTGCATTTCTTTTCTCTCCTTCTCTCCTTTTTTTCTCTACTTCTCTATTTCTCTCTATCCTCTCCTTCCCTCTCACTATCCTCTTCTTGTTTCTTTCTGTCTTTCTTTTCTCCTCTTTTTCACTTTCTGAATGAATTTGAATTTAAATTTGAATTGGCTCCACCACTTAGGATGTTAAATTGAATTAGAATTGGAATTACCGGAGGTGGAACTGAATTCATTACAATTCAGAGAAATATATTCTCAATCATATGTGACTAACAATGTGATTATTTTAACCTACATTTTTTTCTGCAAGTGTGGATAATTACACCCCAACTACTACAAATGCAGTACGTGCATACATTCCTTAATGTTAAATATTTAGCATTCGGAGAAATTAAGTGCTGTCTTATCATATTTTACAAATTGAAAGTTATAACAATTTAAGTGATTTGTTTTATAGAGTATTTTTTACAGGTTTATTTGTAGTAAAAATATTTACTATAGTAAAGTATTGTATGCATAAAATCCATAGAATTCATATACCAAAATGTACAGGTATATGAAATACATTGTTGTAGTCATATATAATATATACTAGAAAGCTTCATTGTTAAATGCACCTTAATGTTCATGAATTTCTTCATTGTTAAATACACCTTAATGCTCATGAGTTTCTTTGAATTTAATGGAATTCCAGTTCTTGCAATTCTGCTTTCTGTTTGCAACCTCAATTTAAATTGAAATTCAAGTTCAAATTCAAAAATTGAATTGGAATTTAGGGGTCATTCTCAATTCAATTTTGATTTTTTTTTACCACCCTGTCACACACACACATTATTATTCTAAATAAATAAATGCATTTTTGTACAGATGCTTTTATTTCTAAATGTGTAGAGATGGATTTATTACTAAATGTGTAGAGATGCTTTTATTTTTACATGTGTAGAGATGGGCTTATTTCTGTAGAGATGGTTTTGCTGAAAGGGGAAATCAGGTAATATGGGCATCTAAGCCCCCATTGCTCCAGGTTAGTGTGTGGTTCACCTCACTGTGTGTTCACTGCCTGCTGTGTTAATTCACTAATTCAGGAATCAATAAGGTATCAATAAGGTATATAAACCTCAAGTTCAACCTCAAATATAAACTTAAACACACACACACACGCACGCACACACACACACACACACACACACACATGCACGCACACACACATACACGAGCACACACAGGTATAGATCCAGAGGGAATTTGGTCAGTAGAGCTTCCAGCTGATTTCATTTGGACTTATTTTCAATACCAAAACTATAAAATGAATAATAATATTATCATATATATAGCCTATTATTTAATATAAAATATTATATAACACTGTAAATACACACATGAGCTCCACTCCACACACACACAGGCATCTTGCTAGGCCACACAAGCCAAGATTGTACTAGGATTTATCCAGCAGCTGTGTGTTTGAGTGTGTGTGTGTGTGCGTGCGTGTGTGTGTGTGTGAAGACTGAGCTGTATCCAGTGAAAAACTAATTTAGACTGTATCTGGCCAAAAACAGGTGTGTAGCATCAGAAGCCTGGACGCTAGTTCATTTAATTTGGAGACTAAAACTTACTTTATCAACATACGCCTCTTGTGTATGTGTGTGTGTGTGTGTGTGTGTGTGTGTGTGCGTGTGATCGACCACATTCTGCGGCTAATCCAGAGGGACACACAGTTTGGGCAGCTGCCTACTCTAGTCCACATCAATACAGAGTCTGAGAGAGAGGAACAGAGACAGAGAGAAAGAGAGAGGGAGAGAGACAGAGCGGGAGAGACAGACAGAGAAAGAGAGAGAGGGAGAGAGACAGAAAGAGGGAGAGAGAGAGAGAGATTGAGAGAGGGAGAGACAGAGAGAAATGGGGTCAAGAGCAGAGAGAGAGACAGAGACTACAACACAGAAAGGAGAGACAAAACCTGAGATGAAAGAAGAGAAAAACGGTGTCTGCCAAAATGTTTATTAGCTGTATTCCCTGTGAGAGGTTAATTGATTAGATTAGCAGCCTAGGGTTAGGGTTAGGGTTAACCCTAATTAGGATCCTACTGTAAGTGATATTATGAGTAACACTTCCTTTTACAGTCCGCTCATTCCATGGTATGTACATAGTACAGTGGTCGACAACCTTAAATACTTAAAGAGCCATTTGGAACCATTTCCGACAGAAAAGAAATCACCGGAAGCTGCGAAACCCTTGTAACATCTAAAAGGAATCTTCAAATGCTTTAGCAACTCGTAACAGGGCACTTCTGCACTCACTTTACGGCCCTCTATCAGCTACAACCGCATGATGCAAGACCAGGGTAATGGGGTAAAGACTGGGGTAAAGACCGGGGTAAAGACCGGGGTAATTGGGTAAAGACAGGGGTAAAGACTGGGGCTACACAGTGGTGTTAAAGACCAGGGTAAAGACTGGGGTGAAGACTGTGCTAATGGGGTAAAGACTGGGGTGAAGCCTCGGGCGGGCCCCAGCCCTTAATGGAAATGCCCCACCATATATCTTTGCTGGCAATGTTGGTGTGCTAGTTCCACCTCAAGGTCAGGTTGACTTACATGTGCAATAAGGATAGACATTTGAACAAAACTAACAAACAAAAAAACTTAAATACTCAAATACTTAAATAAATTATTTTCCAAAGTCACAGGGAGCTGCAGCAATTACTGGGTAATTACCTAAGGAAAGTTAAAGGTCAGTACAGGGAAACTGCACTGTAAATACTGAGGGAAAAATATACCATTAGCAATTAGCTCACTAGCTCATACATTAACTCATTAGCTCATACATTAGCTCACTAGCTCATACACTTCAGTGGAAGTGTGTTCCCTGTGCGTAACTATGCCTTTTGTGTCAGTGTGTATGTGTGTATGTTTATAGGCGTTTTCACACTGCACGACACGTTGTGGCGACACGGTACAACACGCTAATTTACCCCAGAACGGCAGTGGGAATGCACGGCGTGTTTTTGAACCCTCTTCTGAAAAGGTGGGTTGAGAAGGCGTAGCCCAGTGGCACTGTAACATTACGCCAGGCATATTGCTGGGCGTGCACAATGACGCGAATGACCCTTGCATCGTAGTAAATACACCTGTCTGCAAAGTTTTCAAAATAAATAATAAAATGTTCGGCATAGCATTTACCCTACCGTTTCCATTGTCATGTCATTGTTTTGTGTTTCTAAAAAAAAAAGTTTCCCGCGACCACAGAGTTTAAAATGACGCTACGACTACTGGGGTAACAGGAAGTGAACTCGCAATTTTTTTTTACTCAAAATCATGTACTTTCAAACAACACCGAAATGGGGGATATTATTCCTTGCACATTTAGGCTACATGATAAAGCTGTTGGCCAACAGACATGTACAGCATCTAAATTAAAAACTAATTACGTTGGTTGGTACGTTGGTATCACGTTGGGTGAGTTATATGATTTAGCCCAAATAAACAGCATATTTCGAAAGACAGTTTGCAGTTTGCCTCTGAACTCCTTGTTGGTGTTTTTGTAGTTCTGCTCAGCTGTTTTAAAAGCCCCGACGGTGGGTGGTGGCAGTTGTGAAACGTCACCATACCACACCTGGCGCCCCGTCTCGCCTCGGCTCGTGTTTCCACACGCCCCAGGTCGCAAAAAAGTGTAGGGTCCGAGGTGGGTCGAATTGGTGTGTCGTTTGGACACGCCACCCCATGTCGGCAGTGGGAACGCAACAGACGACCCACTAATTTCGGCTGAAATTACCGGTAATTCTGCCAGTGTGAAAGCACCTTATGTGTGTGTGTGTGTGTGTGTGTGTGTGTATGGGGTTTGTGTGTGCTTGTGTATGTGTATGTGTGTGTGTCAGTGTGTGTGTGCTTATGTGTGTATGTGTCAGTGTGTATGTGTGCAGTCTGTGTGTGTGTGGGATGTGTGTGTGTATATGTGTGTGTCTGTTTAGATGATGGAATGAAAGAAACAGCTCGCATTCTCTGTAACCTCTTTGTGTGTGTGTTTTCTCTCTCTCTCCTGCCCTCTTTCTGTTTCTGCTGCTCTTTTTCTCGTTCTCTCTCTCTCTCTTTATGTCTCTGTCC
>CM050214.1:33532706-33545206 GCA_027475355.1 Coilia nasus
GAAACACAAGCAGCAAACAAACACACACACACACACGCATACATGCACACACGCACACACACACGGCACTTGGAGACATAGGGAAGTGCTTCTGCCGTGACCGAAGGGTGCAACCACCACTAAAATAGACTTCCCTTCTCCCTCTCTTTCTTTCTTTCTCTCTCCCTCTTTCTCTGTCTCTCCCTCCTCTCTTTCATGTTTCATTCCTGTTACATATGGTGCTCATAACCTCATAATTTGTATGAATATATTATATATATGTATATAATATTGTATACATGTTACGTATTTTTTCAAATACTGTAATCTCTGGCTTTGTTATTTTTTTATTCAAGATGTGTATTTTTTTATATCACATATTGTATTACAATTGCAAGAAAAAGTTTGTGAACCCTTCGGAATTTCATGGTTTTCTGAATAAATTTGTCATAAAATGTGATCTGATCATCATCTACATCACTAGTGAAGATAAGCACTATGTGCTAAAGCTAATACTGCAAAATAAACTATTAAACTATTTATGTCTTTGTTAAAAATATACACGAGACATCCAAAATACTGTGTGCAAAAGTAAGTGAACCTTTCAGACTGATCACTGGTTTAACCCTCTTTTGTCAGGAATAAACTCAAGCTGGGACACCTGGTGATTATGAATTAGATATACACAGGAGTTAGTAGGTATAGCTCATTAAGCCAAGGTAAAGCCTCCACTGTAATGTCCTACACCATGAGGGCACCCAGGGCACCATTAATGTACTCTCTCTATTACAAGGTGCAGTTGGGGAAACATTATAATTTGTGGCTGCTTTGATTTCTCAGGTGCTGGAAACATTGCCATCACTGCAACACAAAAATAATTCCTAAGTTTATAAATCTTTAAATAGTTTAAAGACCATCACACATAGAGATGAACAGAAAACCATAACACCAGACATCTTACAGATTTTGCCAATCATTTTCAGGTGTGTCTCAATACCATGTGTACTTTTTCAAAACTCTTAACACTTTTGCAAAAACCATAGACTATGGGAGCCAAACACTGTTCTCTTTCACGTTGCTCTCACACAATTGAGTTCAATCACCACTTCAACCAAAATGTATTAGTATGTCTCTCAGTTGATGTTCACAGCCAACAAAATTATGTGCAACTACAGCTAATTTTTGCAGACATTTAGATACTCTTATCAAAACAGTTAGTATGTCTCTCAGCTAATGTTTACAACCAACAAAATTATGGGCACCTACAGCTAATTTTTGCAGACATTTAGATACTCTTATCAAAACGGTTAACTCTGGGGTCAAAAACTAAAACAAATAAAAGACAATGTTACAAAATATACATTTTGCCTTTTGTCACACAACTCAAATAATGTAGTTGAGATATACGTAATCATTTTTTAGCTAAATATTTATTACAATAACAATTAGCACTTTTATACTTACTTGTCAAATTCTTTGTAGTATTCAGAATTGTTATAGCTTGTTAACAAGTATACAAAGAGGTTACATTTGCATGTTTATGAGCAAAACATTACCTTTACCTTTGCTAACACCACATTGCCAACATTACCAGCATTACAGTAGGTAGAGCCACAACCAACTTCTACAGACAACAACTATCTTTATATACATTTACAACATATATTACATGTATTTCCTTTTCTAGTGGGACATACTGTAATTTCAGGAAGTCTAAGTAATGCAGGTAATGGAAACTGACCTGCTGTGGAACACAATGTAATATAAGCACAGGGTAAAGATAACACATGGTACAGTTCATCCTGGTGTTTTGAAATATATACTGCAATTTATCTTCAGTTCTGAAATATATACTGGAAAATTACAAAATATAGAAAAACACTGAAGTACACTTAGTTTTTGTGATTAGCTTCAATATGTTCTAATATGTATGGTACTTTACCCAGATACAAAGAATCATTCATTTGTCCACTGTATAGGCCTATACACTTATTCATCTATTGTCAAAGGTGCATAAATACCTAAAAAATGTCACTTAGATAGTTTGATACAGTGTGTATTTACGTTACATATCAGTAAAATGTGCCAAACTGTAGGATAAAGGCTAGATTTTAAGTGATTTGTTTCAAATTGTTTGTGTTATTTAGCTTATTGGACATTGACCGCCACTGTAGTCTTGCCAATGGCAGCATGTTGCAGTTACGGCAGCAGTAGTAATTCTGGGTGAAGTGTGAAGAGTTTTGGCAACTGTAGTGCATTTTGCAGCATGTGTTAACTTATGTGCTCAGATGCATGTTGGTAAAGCACATTTTTTTAGGAGTTTTGAAAAAGTGGACATGGTATTGAGACGTGTGAAAATGATTGGCAAAAACTATAAATGTAATAGTTTATTTTGCAGTATTAGCTTTAGCATATTGTGTTCATCTTCACTAGTGACTTAGATGAAGATCAGAACACATTTTATGATAAATGTATTCAGAAAACCATGAAATGCCAAAAAGTTCACATACTTTGTCTTGCAACTGTATGTTATCTACTAAATCCCTCTACATACCCTAATGCTAACGCTAACCCTAACTTTACATATTGTACAACACTGAACTCAACCTTCTTCATTGACCCAAGTCAACCCAACTCTATTTACCAAGATTCTTGCCATCAGAACAGTGTGTGTGTCTGTGTGTGTGTGTAATAGTTTGGTCTAATTTAAAGTGTTGTCTGCATAATTTCAGGCAAATCACAGAGCTACATACATCCCATAATATCAATACCCATAATCCTTTTATGATAAGCCTACCCATAATGCCTCTGATCTCATCCTTCCCTGCTGGGAGCTGATGCTTGCAAATCCCCTTTCTGTTGCTAAGTAGCGAGCGTCCTCGATCTCTTTAAAAGGCTTATTGTGTGTGTGTGTGTGTGTGTGTGTGTGTGTGTGTGTGTCTGTGTGTCTGTGTGTGTCTTTTATGGATTCCTTGTTGGTGCATTTTTGTACATCTGTGTTCTTCATCCTCCCATGATTCATGATTCCACCTCATCTCAAGTCTGATCTCAGTAAACCAAAATGAGGGTGGGCACACACACACATAAACACACACACACACACACACACACACACACACACACAAACGGGGCTTCAAAAGAATTTCAAGACAAGAGGAAAACTAGATGTACCGCATAGTGGTACGTGGTATGACCGCCGCAGTGTATTGAAGTGTGGGAACTGTTGGTATGATGAATGTGTGGTAGAGCAATGTTGTGAGGTGAGAAATTGTGTGGAAATGATTTCCTGGAAGTGGGCATGGATGTGGGTTTTGAATGAATGACAATGTGTGTGTTTGTGTAGTGTGAAGGAGTGATCTGTGAAAGAAATAGGCAAAATGAGATTTTGTACAATTACAGCTCCCCCTATGGGCCCAATTTTATGGCATGTACTGTGCTTTTAGAGAGGTGTATTTTGTGCAGTTCCCACCTTCTTCGTCCAAGATATTGGCAATTCAAAATCCCAATTTTTGCATTTACCCATATCACTAGGTGGCGCTATGCTTCAAGTGACTATTTATGGGCTGGGTCGATACGCAACTGTAACACCGACATACAATGAAAACACATCAGACAACTTTCTTGTACTGTTTTACCGAGAATCGATTCCAACCATATAAACGAGTAAAAATGGACTTGTTTGGTTATAAGAGAGTGGGATGACCACTCGGATGTTTAAAATGTGCGCTTCAGTGAATTGGTGATCAGCTGTTACAAAATCATGTTTTTCCTGTCTCGTCGCCGTCAATGTGTTTTCATTGACTGTCAGTGTAGTTGTCTTGCGCCAAATTGCTGAGTTATTTAACAAAAACTGTTTTTTGATACCTAAACATCACCCCCTATGACGAAATGTCACAAAATTTAGTACACAAATTTGAGCAATTAGAAGCCAAGATATGGACTTTTGAAGAATTTTAAGCTACGTGGTAAATGTTCATTGACATGTACATTGACATGACCCGCTTATTGGGGGTAAAATTGGTTGTAAACATTAGCATGGCAATGCAAAATCCCAATTTTTGCATTTACCCATAGAACTAGGTGGCGCTATGCTTTAAGTGAGTGTTTATGGGCTGGGTCGATATGCCTCTGTAACACCGACATATCACAAAAATCTCATGTTCTTGGGTGAAATGTTCATTGAGTTATTCAGCAAAAACTTTTGGGGGTCTCCCCCTCTTTGATGGACACTGGCACAGCCGGGGGTGTGGCCCTTGGGCGCAAAAAGCTTCTAGTTGCTGAAAAAGTTCTAGGGCTACATAGATTCATGTCCCCCAGACTTCCAGTGCCCCAGCAATCGTTGAGGGAAAATTGCTGAAAAAAAATAAATAAAAAGGGAAAAAAAAGACACAGAGCACAGAGAGACACAAGAGAGAAAGAGAGGGATAAAGAGGTACAGTAAAGAGGGATAGTTAGAGAGAGAGAGCAGGAGAAAGAGACAGAGACACACAGAGAGAGACACAGAGAGAGGTTTTTTGAAAGTTTTAACAAAGTTTATTCAGCTTTACCATACAAAAAAAGAGAAAGAAAAACAAAAATGGAAAGAACACTAAATTATTCAAAAAAGGAGTAAAAAATACTTTATCATTTAAAGTGCACACTCACAGCACCATTTATCCTCAAAGACATTTAATGCACTTAAGAGTTCATAAAAATAAAAGTCAATGGTTATTCTTGATTTAAAAATGTCAAGAATATCATCTCCTACTTACTGCTGTACTCTAATCTTCCTACTGATATAATAAACAGCAAGCTTAGCCTGCCCAACAATAAAGTTCATCAGTTGACATTTTAATCTCCGTCCAAACAGTGTCCGATCTACCTTTCAAAATGTTTTTATTCAACACATTCACCAAGTTGCTACACAACACTTTCCCCATGACTGAGAAGAAATTAATACAACCTTGTTCCCCGAAAAATAAAAAGGGGCAAGCTTGACCACACTCCACACAATCCAAATCCAACCCCTGCAAGAAATAAACTGGAGATAAACACACAATTTAACAGGCGCCTGCTACAGCGCATCGGCAACTATATTTTCTTCCACTTTATAAAGCACTGATACATTTTCATCAGTAGTATGCAGATCCACCTGTAAACAATCTGACCAGTTAGAACCAACAGACTCAGTATCCCTCACGTCATCAGTAACTTCTGCTTTCTTCGCTCTCTTTCACTATCGTCATTATGGCCGCCCTTTCATTTACATCTTTTTATGTTTGCTTACACACTAAAATGTAAAGTTTCCCACAGTTAATGAACACTCAAATAAGAAAACATTGGCTCAGGTTGGCACCACTCTAAGCACATTTTCAGCTTCACACTTTTTGCAAAACACTACACACAGTGATTTGCAAAACCTTAAACACACTTATATGCATTCACACATTTTGATATTGTAATGTCACATTCTTTCCATTTCAAAACACACCTTTGCAACCAACTGGTTAAACACAATCGTCAGGTGCCAAAACAATTAGAGCCAAAATGAAAAATTCAGCAATCAGGCTTAAACACTGTAAAATAGGAGAGTTATGGTGACTTGAATAGCAATGTAATGCAGTGTTGTAGCAAGAGGAAGTGAAAGATGGACAGTGAAGATGAGAGAGACAGTGAGGGGTAACAAAAGGAAGACATAAATACTGTCACTGCACAGTACAATGGCAGGGGAGCATGGAGAGAGAAGACGACGACTAAATTGATCACATGCAAAACATAGGTACCTTGAAAAACATAGGTGAGACATGCCACCAAATTGGACAGAGATTACAGTATGCTTACAGCAGCTTTTTTGTAGAAATTGCCTTGAAACTTACACTTGTGTTCTACCATATGCTTGCGCAAAATCTTGGCAGCTTTAGCAAGAATGATAGCATCAGAATAGGACGAGGCTTCTGATAAGACTGGGCCAACATCTTTTTCAAAGGTCAGAAGTACATCTCGTCCTTTCTTGTGGGCTACAAGTCCCGGTATCTCGGACAGAAGCCTTTCTTTCAGCCGTGTTGAGTTGACATCAGGTATGTCTGTCACAAACTGCGCAAGTCTCTCCTTGTACAGACTAACCAATTCAGACAGTCTGAATACAGTTGGTTCATTGCTGTTGTAGCTTTTCTCAATGACATATGTCAGAAGCTCAGAGAAGACTAGAGGGAAAAAATAATTTGCTTGAGATTCATGAAGCCTGTCCTTGTTCTTTTGGGCAATGTGGGCTCTCTCTCTGTTGTACAGAGTGGTCAAGCAAGAGCAATGGTATTTCAGTTCCAAGGCCACCACATCTCCACCACTCAACAGAGCTAGAAGCTTGCCATCATTGAGATTGCGAGCATCTCATTCAGCTGCATGGTCATGGCTTGTCTCAGCTCTGACTCAGGTTCCACCTTCTCACACAAGAAACACTTTTGCATTTCCATGCTAGTTCTTCGCACTTTTGAGTGGGATTCATCGGGATTGTTCTGAATTTCAACTGCTCTTTTAGCTGCACGTTCCAGCTTGCAGTTGCTGAACATCTGACGACACCTTTGGTGGTACTTTGCATTGTTGCATCTTAATGTATCCTCAATGCCACTCCCATCATCTAATCGAGATGGATCTAGCCTAATTGGCAAGAGGATGATGGCTTGAAATTGAGGTATGTTCTTGGCTATCATGGACCATCAGAACTGCACTCATATCGTGTTGGAGGAGATTTCAACTCCTCTTTTGAATCAGTCAGACAGAGGCAACACTTCCCCCAGTCAGTTTTGATTCCACTACTCAATGGGTTGTTGGCTGACATTTTGTGATACACAGTTGAAGGCCGAGGGGCTATCCTTTTACCACCTAACTGTACAAAAAATCAAAGCACATTCAAGTATGGGATGCAACTAGGTTCAGGCAACCTTTGCCCTACACCTAGCCCGATCGTTCATCCAACGTCGTTTAATTCCTGTGCGATCTGTAGGCCATCCGGGTAACTAAAAGCCCCGTTACCCTTGGCTCGGCTCTCCCGCGCTGGTACACCCTGTCAATTCAGGCGCGGCTATCTAACTAATACTACACTACAACTAATAATTACACTTCTAGTTGACATGTAAGTGGGGCATATTAGATAGCATTTGGGACACTTATATAATACACTACTGTCTGGAATTAGTACTACTACAACAGTCAGTAACTACAACTACAGCTATAGTACACTACAAGCCGAAGCTGAATCCCATGCTGAGTTACACAGCAGTGATGTCACCAGTGTGCCCTGGTTGTGCTTTTAACATCCCTCTATTGAAGAAATAAAACAACTACATACATGAATACAACAAACAAAAGTAGACATTTTTACAACCGTGACCAAAGGTCTAAAAATACACACTGGTGGCCATTTTGAAATTGAGGACACACTACTGGGTGTGTTACATAAGAATACATTCATACTAATGTAGAGATAATTTATAAACTTGTGTAGGTTGAAGTTCTATGTCAATAAGAGCATTTACCAGGATTGACAAGGCGGCCATCTTGAAAAATGGCAGCCATCTTGGATTTGTAGCTGGATAACGTACTTTTCTTCAAACATATGTCCTGAACGTCATTTGTGCCAATTTTGGTGCTTGTATCACCAAGTGAAAGATTCTTATGAAAAATTTAGTTAATCAGCCCCACTATGTCTCCAACAATACTTTGCTGTCTTTTACTGTATTTACTGTAAACATGGTTCTTTGTAGAAATGGTTGTTTTTCAATTTTCAGTTTGCAACCATGCAACAAGGAAACACTTCAGCATATTGACTGATTTTGCATTTAAAGTAAAACAAAAAATAGCCATTGAAATATATTTAGTGAACAGTATTAGTTATGTGTTGTTTTTCATGAATGTCATGTATCAATATTTCAAAAAAAAAATGCAACCCAGATTATGTCATGAACAAGGTCAGAATGTAACAAAGTGTTTAGGATTGATTACCATAGTGTGTAACTCACTCAAACACAAATAGATCATATGAATCATGCGCGTGCGATTTGGCGACAAAATTGCATTTCTATAAATATGTGTATAGTTTTGAAAGAAGAATATAATTTTTCAATAAATCTATGGAGTTATGTGAGTTAAGTGTATGGTTGTGATAACTGTGTGTAGTGTTTTGACAAAATGGGCCCAATTTTTGAAATTGAGCTTAAGCAATAGTGAAAAACTGTAAACGAGACTTTACAGTTTTTCTCAATTGTTTACACACAATTCTTTGTACTTCAGACACAGTGACCACAACATGTAACTCATGCACCAACCCCATTAACCGATTCTGCTAAACTATGAACACAATTCCTGCTTTGCACTGAAATTGCAGTTCTAAAACACTATAGACAATTCTCTGCGTTTGGCACAATTTCCATGACAGAAATCTCTTGTTTTCACACAGTGATTCAAAATTCTAAAGTCAATTGCCCTACTATGTACACTGACTCATCACATCGGCAAACACCTGTCACACAGCTTTACAATTAGCTATCAGAGCTTTGGAAGAGGCAGAGCCACAGCTAGAGGAGTGAGAGTAAGAGGAGGAGGACGGGGAGGACACGGAGGAGGACGAGAAAGGACCTTAATTTCTGATGAGATCAGAGCCATTTTGGTTGACCATTTGGTCAACGAAATTATTTTACAGTAGTTGTTTAGTTGTTTACCTATCTCTCTCCATATTCTACAATCCTCAACACAATTGAGGATTTTTTTTTGGCTGGAGATGAAAGTGTATGACCAAAATCCACAAATGCGTGTACCCTTTCTCTAAGCTATGGAAGACGCATGTGGAAATATACCAATTTATGCTTTTCATGGATGGATTCGCTGCTAGGCCAGGAAAAACATTGCATGTGATGTGGATGAGGTGCTGTGGCCACACAAAAACAGAAGAAAGGATGCAGCGTAATTTTGTTTTGTAACTGTATAGGCTACAGTAAATTCTTCTGTTCTATTGTATGTACACCACTGTAGGTGCAGCTTTGTGTTGATTGGGATGCACAGTGTGTACACTGTATTTGTGGGAAAAATAAAATATATTTGTAACAATGTATATGTGCGTTCTGAGTATAAAAACAATATTCTAAAATATAGCACACTTATGTATGTACTGTCTGTAGCAAGTGTAACACTGAACAAAAAAAGGCCTAAATCATTATGATGAATGGAGAAGAAGTGTTTTCCATTTATCATAGTGTTTTACATTAAGCACATCAGGGTTCAACTGGTTGTTATAAATATCTATTCATATGATGGTTTGTGTTTGTCATTTGACAACAAAATTGCATTTTGAGAAGAAATAACAGTGTTTTGAATGCAAAGTTTCATTTTGCAGGAGAAGTGAGTGGTTTTGCCCATTGTGTGTGTGTTTTTTTGATTTGTGTGTAGAGTTCTGAGAGTATGAGGCATGCTTTCAGGAAATGTGTTTAAACAATTGAGAAAAACTGTAAACTATGCCAGTCCAAACCCACCCCTAACCCTAACCTGTCAGTAAAGCAACACTTTGGCACTTTGTGTTTCATCAGTAACAACAAAATAACCAAGAACAAACCCATCGCTAACCCTAACCTGCCAGTAACGCAACACTCCGGCACAACAAAATAACCAAGAAGAAAACCAAGGAGATCATCATCAACCAAAAACCACTGTACACTAGATTAGTGGGGAAATTTGTGCCCCATGTGTGAAGCTTTGATGGGTACACACACTCACACACACACACACACACACACACACACAGACACCACACCCACACACATACAAACACACACACATACACACACACACACACATACACAGACACAGAAACAGACGCCACATCCACACACACACAAACACACATAGAGTTCTGAGAGTATGAGGCATGCTTTCAGGAAATGTGTTTAAACATTGAGAAAAACTGTAAAGGTCACATCCATTTCAACATCTTGCAAGCCTAAAGCTCCAGTGCCAGCAATCTTCAGTGCAACATTGTGTGTGTCACTTCAGGCCTATCTGCTGTGTGCTCGGTGAACGCTGCTAGCTCCTTCGCGATCATATAATTTACTGACACAGTGGCAGGGGGTTTGGAAGTAAGCGTAGCGAGAAGTTCTACCAGGAAGACGTAATGTGCGTCATCAATTAGCTGTCGTCCAATCAGCACGTAGCACCTGTCTTTTAATACGTCATCTTACCTACCTGCTTTGCTGCTCACAGGTGTATTCCGCCATTCACCCACCTCCCTCCCCAGCATCCTTCCATGGGTTCCTGTCTGTGCCCAGTGGGCCCTGATGTCGACTCATCCGCCCCTGCTTCTTGAGCGATCTTTTGATGTCTCATCTACCTCTGCCTCTTCACTGGCTTCCCGATGACTCCTCTACCTCTGCATCTCCAATGATTGACCTCGGATTTCCATGGTCTCCTCCTTATCCTTCCGGATCGCTCCAGTATACTCACTCTGGATCCAAGCTACGCCCCTCCATGAACAGTTCACCTCATCTGGGGACAGTACTCTGGATGTTGGATTTCCTGTCACCTGAGCGACAACCTGGACTTTATCGGCTCATCGAGCATCAGTTTAGCCCCAGGCAGTTATGCTTTCCACCTAGAGACGTGGTTCTGCCCAAGGTTTCTTCCTCATTAAGAATATCTAGGGAGTTTTTCCTTGCCCCGGTGCTCCAGGGAGACCCAGGATTGTGCTCATGAAATTCTTCCTCCTTCGATGTGCTATGTATCGTCACATCTAATGTTTATGTTCTGCATCATATGCTTCTGTAAGTTCATTGTCCACCTTATGACCACCACCAGTGGGTTCTGTCCTTTTGTCAGGGGGGTTTTATTATTATGCCCTGCCACTATTACAGTCAGCATCTGTTCAGTTTTCATGTTTTTGATCAGGACAAAGGACAGGACCTATGCCAAGGTTATGGTGTGCCATATCATTACTTGTCATCAAATAAATTATCATTAAGTTATCATATACTCAGAGTCTTTCTGGTTGAACTAGCACTTGTGTGCACATGATCTGGAGAGAGATCAGCCTCTAGTCTATGGTATCAGACCCAACATCATTTTCACTCATTCTATTTTCCTCAGCCCCCTGTACTGACAAATTACCATTAGAGGCTGGAGGGGCAGTTAAACTGGGACTTGGCACACTTATTTCAGTAAAAGCATCCGTTTTTTGGCCCTCGCTATAACACAGAATGACCCATACTGTACTACATTTAAAGCACTGCAAACCATAATCAGACAAAA
This sequence comes from Coilia nasus, assembly GCA_027475355.1. NCBI lineage: Eukaryota > Metazoa > Chordata > Actinopteri > Clupeiformes > Engraulidae > Coilia > Coilia nasus. The sequence goes on from CM050214.1 coordinate 33,543,951, forward strand.
ACAACATAATCAAAACCATCCACCTTAAGTTTTAGGACAGCATTTAGATCATGACCATTGTCAAGCACCATATACACCTGCCTTCTAAAGCAAAGTAGGTGTTTCAACAGAGGCAATTTACAGCTAAGAAAGATCTTCCTGATAGAAGATACCACTTGACCATAGCACTTCAACTCTCTCCTAATCAATTCATCTTTTATGAAAGGCGGAACATTAGGGATGATAACCTCCTCTGAGGGACTACTTAAAGGAAGTCCAGGCCAGAGAGCATCATTAATGACTACCCCCTTTAGAATCATTTCCCTCATTTTCTCAACAGTGCCGAGAAAAAGACAGTTGTGATATTCACACACAAAAACGACTTTTTATGCTCATGACCAATAACTACATCAACAGCCAAACTTCACTCCTTAACACTTGCATTATGTTGAATTCCAACTCCTTGACCCTGCATTACCTTTTCAAAATCCAAAATCCAAAAAATGTTGCCATGACAGCTATTCTCCAAGCAGAATCTGATGGCCGACTTCACAGGACACAGCATGACAAGGTACGAGCCAGACTAATAACGATCTAGCATGCCCATAGAACTAAACTACAAAAAACAATAAATCACCACAACACATACACATGAGGCACACAAAAAAGACAGAGGTTTTGAGGCCAAAAGTCAGCAGCACTTACACTCTACGCACATCCACACTCACACTCGCACTCACACACATATACACACAAAAGAGAGAGAGAGAGAAAGAGGGAGAGAGAGAGAGAGAGACAGAGAGGGACACAGAGAGAGAAAGACACACACACACAGACACACACACACACACATGCACAAACATCTGTACTTACTGTACCTTCAGAACAGTGGCTGACAGCCCAGAGCAACTGGCAGCCTGCCAGTTTCACTGTGTGTGTGTGTGTGTGTGTGTGTGTGTGCGTGTGTGTGTGTCTGTGTGTGTGTGCATGTGTGTGTGGGTGTGTGTCTATGTGTGTGTGCATGCGTCCATGTGTGTGTGGGTGTAGAAGGTCTGCTGTGTGCATGTGTGGGTGTGCATATGTCCGTGTGTGTGTGTGTACCAGGTCTGCTGTGTGCATGTATGTGTATACATGCGTCCGTGTGTGTGTGTGTGTGTGCGTGGGTGTGTACCAGGTCTGCTGCGTACATGTGTGGGTGTGCATGCACAGTTATGAGGCATGCACAGTATGTACCTCTGCGTGTGTGTGTGTGCAAGTGTATTGTGTGTGTCTGTCAG
>CM050214.1:33550206-33555206 GCA_027475355.1 Coilia nasus
AGTCGTAACATCACAGATCATGATGCAGTCGTAAAAGTACGATAAGAATTACGGTGTTTTAGGCATCTTTAGCCGTGATTTTCTCTACAGTGGGAGCCTGTCTACATTAAAATATATCCCTTTCTCCGTCTCTCTCTCTGTCTCTCTCTCTCTCTCTCACACACACACACACACACACACACACACATACATCTTTGGCTATTTTTTTTTTCCAAAAAACTCTGTTACTGTCTCTTTTTGTTTTTTATTGTGCCTCTCCTCCCCTCTCCTCCCTCTCTGTATCTCTCTCTCCTCTCTCTCTTCTGTCTTCTCTCTCTCCTCCCTCTCTGTATCTCTCTCTCCTCTCTCTCTTCTGTCTCCTCCCCCCTCCTCCCTCTCTCTCTTCTGTCTTCTCTCTCTCCTCCCTCTCTGTATCTCTCTCTCCTCTCTCTCTTCTGTCTTCTCTCTCTCCTCCCTCTCTGTATCTCTCTCTCCTCTCTCTCTTCTGTCTCCTCCCCCCTCCTCCCTCTCTCTCTTCTGTCTTCTCTCTCTCCTCCCTCTCTGTATCTCTCTCTCCTCTCTCTCTTCTGTCTTCTCTCTCTCCTCCCTCTCTGTATCTCTCTCTCCTCTCTCTCTTCTGTCTTCTCTCTCTCACTGCCTTTTTCTGTCTCTGTTTATCACACATGCACACACACAATCTCTCTCTCACACTCACTAAAACACACACTTTCTCTCTCTCTATCTCTCTCCCTCTCTCTCTCTCTCTCTCTCTCACTCTCTCTCTCTCACACACACACACACAAACATACACACCCACACACACACACCACTTGTGTACTAAACAGCCTGTCCTCAGATTGGATTCCATTGCAAGTAAACAAGTCTCATCTGGCATGGTGAATGCTAGTGTATGTACACACACAAACACACAAACACACATAGACACACACACACACACACACACACACACACACACACACACACACACACACACACACACACAGATGCTAATGCACACACAGCTTGCTTCAGTTAAGCCGTACATTCTCTTAGAGTGACAGACAGCAGGCAGACAGACAGATACACACACACACACACACACACACACACACACACACAGAACAACAAACTGTCTCTTTGCCATCTGAATGATGTAGCATTATTACATTTACACACTACAGACGTGTGTGTGTGTGTGTGTGTGTGTGTGTATCAAGTCAAGAACACATCACCCCACATCACATGACATTAACCCCACCTCATGTCACGTCATACATCTCAACAAAACCTCCCATCACGTCATGTGGTACAGTGATATTTGGACGACATTAGCTTTTCATATTACAGTTTGTTACAATTATTTAAACTCAATTTAGAAAACTGGGCTCACTACACACAGTTAATGCAACCATACACTCAGTTAACAGAACACCCCAGTTCTATTGCAAAATGATATTCTTCTCTCAAAACTATACACTTATTTCTAAAAAAGCTATTTTGTTGCCAAATTGCACACACATAATTCATATGATCTATTTGTGTTTCAGTTAGTTACACACTGTGGTAATCATTCCTAAACACTTTGTGACATTCTGCCTTTTCTAATGACATAATCTGGATTTCATTGTTTCAGACATGATAAATGACATGAATACATTCCTGAAACACAACACATGACTAATACTGTTCACTAATTTAATAATATATTTCAATTAATATATTTATTTTACTTTCAATGCAAAATCAGTCAATATGCTGAAGTGTTTGCTTGTTCCATGGTTGCATATTGAAAATTGAAACACAACCATTTCTACAAAGAACCATGTTTGGTGGTGTAGCGAAGGGGAGGAGAAGTCACCCCACCCGGCTTCAAACCCAGGTCACCGTAGTACCAAACACGCGCTCTGACCGCAACGCCAAAGAGCCAGGCTCGTTAGCATGGCAGTCAGAGCACACCCACAACTCTAGTGATGGTCACTCCATCACAGGTGGCTAGTCTCAACCTACGGTTTTTACGTAAGGGAGTCAACCAATGTCATCTGCATGATTTTTAGCCCTTTAGCCTTTCAATTTAGCCCTCATCTTCTCTGTCCATGCTCTCCTCCCACTGTACCTTGCAGTTACAGTATTTACCTCTTCCTTTTGTTACCCCTCACTAGCCTCTCACTCTGATCTTCACTGTCCCTCTTTCTCTTCCTGTTGCTACACCACTGCCTTACATTTCTATTCAAGTCTGGGTAATTCCCCTGTTATCTATTTTACAGTGTAGAAGCCTTATTGCTGATTTTTGCATTTTAGCACTAAGGCCCCGTCCACACGACAACGTTCCTGGATTTTTTTCTTGCCGGGTTAAAAAAAAAGTCGCGTCCACACGACAACGGAGCAGTAAATATTTACGTCCACACGGGAACGTTTTCATTGCGTTTTCATTGCAGAAGGTGCGCTGTCCCAGCTTGAGGGGCATGATCAGAAGCCAATGATTCACTTTAAACATGTAATGTATGTTGATTTTAGCAATGTGGGTTCTAGTTTAGATGGGTCGGATGCAGCGACAGTTGCCCTATTTAAAAAGAATAACGTGAAAAGCGTTTGTTGGGCTGAACTAGCGATGTATACAAAAACATCCTGTAGTTCAATGTCAGAAGGTAGAAACAGTTGCATTACACATAGCCTACACTGCAGACGACTGCAGATTTTTACCCCAAAGTATCCCACAGCAACCTGTTTGTAAAAGTTTGACGCTGTTGTGAGATGTCACGTCGTTAAATTGACCCATTTAAGCGATACGGAGCAGAACATGAAAAAATAGAAGGAGCTGCAAATAAACTTGAGACAACTGCGCAATTATTCGCTTAAAACATGCCATATGCTGATTTTAGCAATGCGTGTTGTTACTGAGGGGAGCTGAAAGCAGCGACAGTTGCTCTTTAATTAATTAAGAATAATGAAAGCCTACAAGAAGTAGCCTATAGCCATACAGACAGTTTAATGGCAAAGGATAGAAACAATTGCACAGCCAACAACAGCCAGCCTACAGTAGGCTACAAGCTAATCAAATCACAATTTATTCGACAGCAACCAGTTTGGAAAAGTTTGAAGTTGTTGTTATATGTGCAGCGCAAGGTGAATGGGCGACGACGTCATCGTTTTCAAAAGGTTGCGTTTTGCCTGTCCACACGAAAACGAAACGGCGGCGTTGTCAGACTTTCTCACTTTGGAACCCGTTCTCAAAAGTTATCGTTTTCGGTCACCCAAAACGCCGGCGCCATGTGGACGGAAGGCCAAAACGCAAACAAACTTTACCGTTTTCACCCGAAAACGTTGTCGTGTGGACGGGCCCTAAGTGTTTTGGCAGCTGACGATTGTGTTTAGCCAGTTGGTTCCAAAGGTGTGGTCAATGGATAGCTTGTGCTTTGAAATGGAAAAAGGTGACATTACAATATAATCATGTGTGTAATGCATATAATTGTTTTTAATGTTTTGCAAATCTCTCTGTGTAGTGTTTTGCAAAAAATGTGAAGCTGAAAATGTGCTTAGAGTGGTGCCAACCTGAGCCGATGTTTTCTTATTTGAATGTTAGGTTTCATTAATTGTGGGAAACCTTGTTTTAGTGTGTAAGTAAGTAAACATAAAAAAACTGTAATGTACATATCTGGGTACCATGCTAAACATAGCACATATCTGATTAGCATGCTAAAAAAAACATATTTCTGGTTAGCATGCGAAATGTACTGTAGCATATATCTGGGTAGCATGCTAAATGAAGAATGTATCTGGTTAGCATGCTAAATAAAGCTAAGTGTAAAGCTGGACAGGAGTTTGCTACATGATATCAAAATAGTTACTTTTCCAAATCTCCTAACCCTACTGTTTTTACAAATCATTTGTAGCTAAAATATGTTGGGTGGGAGGGGGTCTGTCTGTCTGTCTGTCTGTCTGTCTGTCTGTCTGTCTGTCTGTCTGTCTGTCTATCTATCTATCTATCTATCTATCTATCTATCTATCTATCTATCTATCTGTCTTCCTCTTATCTCATCACTCTCTCCTTCTCCCTCAATCACCCTGTCTCTCTTCTTTTCCTCTCTCTTCTTTTTCTCTCTATGTTTCTCACTCCCTCCATCTCCCTCACTCTCTCTCTTTTTCTCCCTCTCTCTCAATCACTCACTCGTCCTGTCTTTCTTTCTCGTCTTTGCTAACAGCTTAACATTGCTGCATCATTAATCACTTGCACTACCACTGTCTTACACACACACACGCATGCACACACACACACACACATACACACACACACGCACACACACACAAGGAAACAGAGCTACTTCTGCTGTCGCAGTCTGATAACTCGCCAATCCATCTTCTGTGTGTGTCTCTGCTACACGTATTTGTGAAGGTGTGTGTGTGTGTGGGTCTGTAAGATGTCTCTTTACAACACCTCTGTAATTCATCTTTGGAAAAAAAGAATGCCTACCTGTGTGTGTGTGTGTGTGTGTGTGTGTGTGTGTGTGTGTGTGTGTGTGTGTGTGCGTGTATGTGCGTGCGTGTGTGTGTATGTGTGTGTGTGTGCGTGCGTGTGTGTGTGTGTGTGTGTGTGATTTCCCTCAGAAGGAAAAAAAGCCCTTACCAAATTGTTTTTCTCTGTAGGTCAAACAAACGACAACAAAGCTGCCATCTATTCACCCTTCACAAATGTGTGTGTGTGTGTGCGTGTGTGTGTGTGTGTGTGTGTGTGTGTGTGTGTGTGTGTGTGTGTGTGTGTGTCTGCCATCCATTTATCCTTCACTGAGAGCTCATCTGTCCATCTCAGAGGGCGAAACCAAACAACCAGAAAAGGGAAAAAAACAGATTACTTGTCTCTTCCAAGATGCTTAGGCATTCTTCTTCCAGGGAAGACACACACAAACACACACACACACGCACACACACAGACTGAAAATAAGAATGTAAATGTACTGACACTTTAACAGCATGCATTTTTATGGTACCTAACAAATACACATACACACACACACACACACACACAC
>CM050214.1:33562706-33577706 GCA_027475355.1 Coilia nasus
TGTGTGTGTGTGTGTGTGTGTGTGTGCATGTGTTTGAGTCTGTGTGTGTATGAGTGTGTCTGTGTGGAGAAAAATGGAGGAAGTGAAAGTTCTGTGGTGATTAAAAAGAGTCAGGAAAACTGCTCTTTCTGGATGAATCAGTCACACGGCTCTCAGCTACATCACATACTGACTTACAACAGCTTTGGATCACTCTCCCAGCCCCCTGCCCCACACACACACACACACACACACACACACACACACACACACACACACACACATTCATGAGTCCACACACACACATACACACACACACAGTGAAAGAGCAGGAGAGAGAGAGAGAGAAAAAGAGAGAGGGAAAGAGAACAGACAGATAGAGGGAGAGAGAGGCAGAAAAAAATATATATGACAGCCATTCCTTTCCAGTGTGAGTTGAATTTGGAATTTGGGAGAAATGTTGTCAGTAGTTTACAGAATAAAACAAACATGTTAACTTTACTCACACATATACCTATAAATAGCTAAATCAGAGAAACTGATCATTTTACAGTGGTCTCTTAATTTTTTCCAGAGCTTACAGGATGAAGCCCTAGGCCGGCTGACCACCACCCCCCATGCCTCATCTGCCAGGCCCACCCCACCTAAACCCTACCACCTCTCCATATTCCAGGGAGGTTGCCAGGGAGTTTAGATATGTAAGGATAATGGACGACAGGGTGTTCGTATATTACATTACATTACATTACACTTAGCTGACGCTCTTATCCAGAGCGACTTACAGATATTTACAGGGTTTCAGTTACAGTCCCTGGAGCAGGTTAATGCACGTTCGAGGTGTTAATGTAGCCATGTCTAGAAGCAGTAACTTTCTGATATACAAACACTGTGAAGTCCATTATCCCGCTTATACCACGGTTACCACACTTGTCTGATGTTTATTTCTGGTAATAATTTTCACGTTTTAATTGCTAAAACAAACTTATTTGTGGAACTACTTCCTTCCGCCACAAGATCTGTGTCTTTTCATAACTTACTGGACAAACTGCCATTACTAATTCCTAACTGGAGGTTTTTATGGCCAAGACCCAGTCGTTATTTCTATGCCTTTCTTTGTCAAGCTAGTTATGCCAAAGTTTTGTTAAGCCTTGCTTAGCAGAATCACATTAGTATGTGTAGTAGTAGTATACTATTTGTAGAGTCCAAATGCAGCGTGACAGCACTAAAAGTTGAACTCAGAGGCATATAACATGTTGCAACTCTGTGTTCTTCCATCTGCTCATGTATTACAACTGTTGATATCCTTATTTTAACTGAGACATGGTGTGGTACAGAAACACCAGCTAGTTGCCCTTCAGGATATGGGGAAATATCGATAACCCGACAGTTCAACCAAAGCACGCACATCCATTTTTTATGTTTTTTTTCAACTGTGACATTTCGGGCTTACTCCCCCTTCCTCATCTCACACACGCACGCACACACACCAACAATCACACTATTAATTACTGTCCAACCATACAGTTATACCTACTGTTATATGTTACAGGTACTTGATACCCATCTTTTGTTATTTGTAATTTGTATTATTATTAGTATATTGCTTTGGCAACACAGTATCTAAACAGTCATGCTAATACAGCACCTTTGGATTTGAATGTGAATTTGAGAGAGGGAGGGCTGCTCTGACAGATTGTGAGGATTTTAGGCTATAATGTAGGACACCTGTTTACTCTTCCTAAATACTTTTCCTCTCTACCCTGCTTTCCTGCCCTCTCTCTATTAATCTCTCTCTCTCCCTCTCTACCTCTGTCTCTCCCTCCCTCCATCTCTCTGTCTCCCTCTCTCTGCCCTGCTTGTCCTGATCTCCCTCTCTCTCTCTCCATCTCTTTTTACATCATGACTGTCTCTCCACCTTTCCTCCCTCTCTTCCTCCCTTTTCCTCCCTCCATCTCTATCAGTTCCTCCATCTCTCTCTTCATCCTCTCCCTTTATGTCTGTCCATCTCCCCATCTCTCTCTACTTCTTCTCTCTCTCTGTCTCTCTTTATCCCTCTCTCATTCTCTCTCTCTTTACCTCTTTACCTCTCTTTACCATCACACGTCTTCGCTAGTGCTGTTTCCATAAAGATTACTGAAAGATTAGGAGGAATCTTGTGGCAGATGGGGTGTGTGTGTGTGTGAGAGAGAGAGAGAGAGAGCTGGAGTGTGTGTGTACACGTGTGAGTGTGTGTTTGTGGCAGTATGTATGAGCTGAAGTGTGTGTGTGTGTGTGTGTGTGTGTGTGTGTGTGTGTGTGTGTGTGTGTGTAAGTTGACTCCTTGACCGCCCCCAAACCCCCCTAACCCCTCTACCCCTCACGACCTTCGACCTCTCCTCAGGCCTCACTGAGCAAACACACTGGCTTCATGTGTGTGTATGTGTGTGTGTCTGTGTTTCTGAGTTTGTGTGTTTGTGTGTGTGTGTGTGTGTGTGTGTGTGTGTGTGTGTGTGTGTGTGTGTAAATGAATGAACATGTATTACTGAACATGTAAATGTCTGTGTGTGCATGTATGTGCGTACCCATCTGTGTGTGTGTGTGTGTGTGTGTGTGTGTGCGTGTGTGTGTGTGTGTGTCTTTCTCTGTATGTGTATATATCTGTGTGTGTGTGTGTGTGTGTGTGTGTGTGTGTGTGTGTGTGTGTGTGTGTGTGTGGCACACATTGGGCTGCCTCAAGGTTTCGATAGCCCTCTTCTCTTCCGGCTTAACCAAGATAGTGTGTCTGTGTGTGGCTGTGTGCGGGTGTGTTTGTGACTGTGTGTGTAGGTGACTGTGTGTGTAGGTGACTGTGTGTGTGTAGGTGACTGTGTGTGTAGGTGACTGTGTGTGTAGGTGACTGTGTGTGTGTAGGTGACTGTGTGTGTGTGGCTGTGTGTCGGTGTGTTTGTGACTGTGTGTGTGTGGCTGTGTGTCGGTGTGTTTGTGACTGTGTGTGTGTGGGTGTGTTTTGTGACAGTGTGTGGGGGGGTGTATGTGGGTGTGTTTGTGCATACATAAGACTATCACAGTTTTTTAACAATGTGAGAAAAACACACCTTGGTGGACATACAAACATACACACACATATATTTTCAAGAACATTTAAACACACTTTAGCACACAAAATCACATACACACGCACACAAACACACTTAAACACACATACACACAAACACACACAGGGTGCTTCGAAAGAATTTCAAGAGGAGAGGAAAACTTCAAGAGAATTTCCTTCCTCTCAGGAAGACATGGGGTGAGAAGAGAGAGAGAGAGAGAGAGAGAGAGAGAGAGAGGTGTGTTCTTTCTTTTCTTTCGTTCGTTGATTGTTCCTCTGTCACTTCATCTTTGTTTGTCTCAACATGAACTTACTAGCACTACAGTGTGTGTGTGTGTGTGTGTGTGTGTGTGTGTGTGTGCGTGCATGTGTGTGTGTGTGTGTCTATGTGTGTGTGTGTGTGAAAGAGAGCAAGAGAGAGAGAGAGAAAGAGAGAGCGAGAGAGAGAGAAAGCGATCTGGCATGCTTAAAAGAGATTAAACCATGCAAGATCTGTGTAAGTGTGTGCATGCGCGTGTGTGTGATTGTGTGTCTGTGTGTGTTTGTGTGTGTTTTGGGCAGAAAACAAAAATGTGTGTAACTTGTGTCTTTCTATGTTTTAGTTTCAACACACATCTACACACACACACACACACACACACACACACACATTGGCAGTCCCATGCATTCACATCTGCCATCACACACACACACATTGGCACAGTTTCATGCATTCACATCTGCCATCACACACACACAAACACACACATTCACACTGGCCCAGGTCTTGTGTCTTGTGTCACTGTGCCAGCTCATAGCTAGTTGTGTGTGTGTGTGGGTGTGTGATCTGGCTTGGCACGTGTGGTGTGGATGAGGGAGGGTGAAATTGATCGCACCTGGTGAGCTAACATCCCACCAGGGGAGGGGGTGACCTTAGACCCCATACATGCAGAAACACCCCTGCGTGTGGGTGTTTGAGCGTGTATATGTCTGTATGTGTGTGTGTGTGTTTGCGCACATGTGTGTGTGTGTGTGTGTGTGTGTGTGTGCATCTGTGACTTTAGCCCCCCAAACACACCCCTATGCTAATGCTAACTCACTCTCTAACTGATGCTTTGCTTATGCTACTTAGCCTGCTAACTGATGTTTTAGTTATAATAAAGCTAACTTGTGTGCAAAAAGATGTTCTGTATTTTGTGACATCTTCTAACACAGTTTTTTTTTATTTCTAAATGTGATTAATATTTACATATTTAAAAGTCTGGACTAACATTGTTGGTCCATTTAATTAAACATCACTTTGACACGTTTCAAGAACTTGTTCCCGCTTTCGCCCTCCCCAGGTAAAATTATTTAAAACTTGCATGATGCGACTGTGTTTAAGTTTCACCAGGAGCTGCTGTGCCACAGGTTTATTTCATAAACAAGTTGTTTTGAAGTAGCTTAACCAGTTCTTAAATGATGGCCTAGAAAAATTGCAATCAGGTATTAGAGCCAATCACAGCAAAAAGACTGCTCTAACCAAAACAGTAATCGATCTCAGACTTAGTTTGACAAACAAAGTCTCTGCTCTGGTCCTCCTAGACCGAAGTGCCGCCTTCGACACAACTGACCACAACACACTACTAAACCACCTTAAAACCTGGGTGGGTCCCTCAGGTCATGTACTAAAAAGGTTTAAGTCATATATTACTGGAAGGCAATTTTATGTCAGTATCGGGGACCACGTATCCAAAGAACACGACATGCCCTTTGGGGTTGCCCAAGGTAATTGTTTTGGCCCTCTCCTTTGTTTCAGGACATTTTCTTAGGCAACATCATTAAAGAACATAACGTAGACTTCCACAGCTGTGCTGACGACACACAACAATACATTTGCCCCAAAGGTAAATGACATCTCTACTTCAGTCTGGGAAACCTGAACCAATATATCAGGGGAGAGGGTACAAGCCAAGGTGTGATTCTTGACTTCTAACTTCACATCAATAAAGCTTCTAATCTCACATCAATAAACTAACTAAAACAGCATATTTCTATCTGAGAAACACTGCAAAAGTTTATCCCTTCCTGACCCAGCAGGGTGCTGAAAAACTTGTCCACACTTTTATCTCAAGCAGATCAGACTACTGTAATGGCCTATTTACAGGCCTCCTAAAAAAACTACAGCTTATTCAAAACTCACCCTCAAGATTGTTAACAAAAACAAGAAAGAGAGAGCACATTATTCCAAAACTAGCCAAACAGCACTGGCTGCCTATGTCCAACATAATTGATTTTAAAGTACTTTTTCTAGTATTCAAAGCTGTTAAGGGTCTAGCCTCATGCTGTATCACTGGCACACCGTCCTGTTACATTCTGCAGAGGCCGGTTTCCTGATGATTCTAGAGGCACCACCCAAAAGGATCAGACAGGCAGCCTTCTCATATTACGCCCCCAAGAGATGGAATACCATACCACATCAGAGATGCAGACTTAGTTCACACCTTTTCAAGGCAACTGAAGACCCACCTGGTCAGCCTTGCCTACAACCTTGCCTTTTTAACTGTAAAGACTGTTGGGACACTCAGAGACTTTCCCTATTAAAGACAATCCCTACTAGACACACATCAGCCCTGGCAGAGAGGCTCTCCTTGGGCGCTGCGGCTCTGCCTGAGGTTTCTTCCTCATTGTAAATAACACAATATAAGCAGGGAGTTTTTCCTCACCCCCTTCACCCTGGTGCTTTCTACTAGGGGGACACAAGCGGACCTGATGACAATGCCCTGATGGATTTTTTCTGTGTTGTATTTTCTTGACAAAGTGGGGAAACACGCTAAACTGCATCTTTTGTATGACTTGTGCTATACAAGTGAAGATTATTATTATTATTATTATTATTATTATTATTATTATTATTATTATTATTGTTGTTGTTGTTGTTGTTGTTAATATTTCTATGTTGCTTGTCTTTTAGTTTGTCAATATACATTTTTTGGTCTTTACATAATGTAGCCTGCTTCAACATCCTTTAAATGCTGCATAAGGTAGCTATCTGTTCATCGTGATGCTAATGATGACTTTGAAGTCTACACAGTTATGTTAATGGTGGCTTTAAAGTGTACACCAGCTATTCTAATGATGATTTTAAAGGCGGCACTCTGTCAGCTTAAATGTCATTATAAAAGTCATAGCACAATGTAACTGTAATAACTAATAGCGCAGACCATCACAACAGCATGCTAACTGATGTGAGCAACCACAACACCATGCTAAGAATGATGTGAGCAATCACAACACTATGCTAACTGATGTGAGCAACCACAAGTGTTGAGGTTTGCCACAGTGTGCAAGACATTAGTGTAATAAATAAGATCTAATTTGTTGAATTACTTCTTCATTTTTACATCACACTTAGCTGACGCTCTCATCCAGAGCGGCTTACAGATATTTACATTCCCTGGAGCAGTGTGGGGTTAGATGCCTTGCTCAAGCTTGCTCAAGGCATCTCAACTATGGGTAGGGCAGAATTCAAACTGGCAACCTTTCGATTGCAAGACCAACTCCCTTACCACTAGGCCACAGCTGCCTACAACTGCCAGCAGCCACAACCTATCTGCTATGCAAAACTGCTCAATAAATACACGTGCATGTGAGTGTGTGTGAGAATGTGTAGAACCCATACCATATACACAAATGCACACACACAAATCAAATCGGAATCTCTCTGTGCCACAAGAGAGTATGCCACAAACACACACACACTCACTCACTCATACATGCACACACACGCACACGCACGCACACACACATACACTCACTCACACGCGCGCATACACACACGCACACACACACTCACACACACACACACGCACACACACACACACACACACACACACAGATGCACACACACATGCACACACATACGCACACACTCATACACACTCACATGCACACACACTCACACACACACTCTCTCTCTCTCAATCACACACAGACACACACGCACACACACACATCCCCCCATTCTCTGGGTCTCATAGCCACACACAAACACACACACACAGTGAGCTGAAAGATCCATGAGCTTTGGCCGCGATAGAGGCTCTAATTAGGTCTTATGGTCACTGAAAAGATTCTAGGCCAGGGAATGTGTGTGCGTGTGTGTGTGTGTGTGTGTGTGTGTGTGTGTGTGTGTGTGTGTGTGTGTGTGTGTGACTGACACACACAAGTAGTGCACACACACACACACTCACACACATAAGCAGTGCACACACACACACACAAGAGCAGTGCACACAAAAGCACATACACACACACACATACTGACATACACACACTGACATACACACGCACACACACACATACTGACATACATGTGCACACGCACACAGACACACACGCACACACAGATACACATACGCGCACACACACACACACACACACACACACTCACACACACATTCTGATTGGCTGTGCTAAGAAGCAGGAAATGAGGCCTGACTCTTGCAGCAGCACCTCTGACCTTTTGACCCCTGGACACTTGCACAGGCGTCTGCTTTTCCTCAGCCAAGACTGTGTGTGTATATATGCGTGTGTGTGTGTGTGTGTCTGTCTGTGTGTTTGTGTGTGTGTGTGTGTGTGTCTGTATGTTTGTGTGTGTGTGCGTGTGTGTCCGTGTGTGTGTGTTCGTGTGTACCCTGTGTGTATGTGTATGAGTCACCAGTGTTTGGTGATGAGGGCTGCACCTCATTAACCACCCATTCATAACCCCCCCACCCCGACACACACACACACACACACACACACACACACACACACACACACACACATCAGCAATCACCTCAAAAAGCCTGTAGGTGAGATTGCAGGCATGTAGACTTGTGAGTGTGTGTGTGTGTGTGTTTATGTGTGCATGAGGGTGTGCGTATGTGTGTGAGTGTGTGCGTATATGTGTGTGCATGTGGGTGTTTGTGCATGCATGTGTGTGCGTGCGTGTATGACTGTATGTATCAGTCTGTGTGTGCACTTCTAACACAGCAATGCAGTGCTTTGTTTGGAAATCAAAGCTTTACAATCACACCTTATCTTCAAACATGCACACACACACACACACACCTGTGCTGTTCCAAGGCGTTGTCGTCGGGCAGCTCCATGCCGCACACGTCACACCTGAAGGGGTGTCGCCGGTCGTTGGCCACGCCCACCAGCGTGCTCAGGAAGTCCCTCTGCAGGAAGTTTGGCCCCAGCAGGCCCCCGTAAGGCCCCAGGTCCAGCTGCATGTGGAGGGGAGGGGCCACGGCGAGTGGTGCGATGTGACTGGCTGTCACGGGAGGCATGCTGTATAGAGAAGCCACGCCCATAAACCCCGATTGGCTCTCGGTGGGATCCTCGGGGGCGTGCCCAATTTGCCGGGCCCTGGTGATGACGCTTTCTCTTGACGCTCTCGAGGGCGTACCCGCCCTGTCGCCGTGGGCAACGCCCTCATCGTCGTCATGACTACCGTGGACACTGCCCCCAGTGTCCACCTGCATTGGCTCCTCCCTCTTTACGTGCTGTGGCGTTATGGGATGCTGGTTGCTGGGGAGATGAGACATGTTTAGTCCTTCTGTGAATTCTGTGCTATGCCCCACCCCCCTCGACAGTGATTGGCTAACATAAGAGTTAGGTGCGGAGCCTCTGAGCGATGTGGGCACTAATGGATTTTGGGAAGTCTCTGTCATGGCTGACACGCCCAGCGCCCCTAGCATCGCTCTCCTGCCACCTCTTCTGTCCTCTTCCTCTTTTTCTCTCCTCCTCTCCTCCTCCCTCTCTTCCCCTCCTCCTCTCCTCCTCCTCTCCTCCTCCTCCTCTCCTCTTCTCCCTCTTCCCCTCCTCCTCTCCTCCTCCTCCTGTGCTTCCTCTGCACTCTGCACGCTCTCCAGGATCTTGAGGCACTGCTCCTCCAGGAACTCCATCTCCAGGATCTCGGCAGCGTAGAGCAGGTCGTCCAGCTCCTCCAGGCGGGCGTGGAGGGTGGAGGTGTAGGCATAGTCCAGGATCTGCCCAAAGGTCTTGGGGGACAGGAAGTCGAGCGTGTAGCGCTGGCTCTGGCGCTGGAAGAGGATCTGGAACATCTTGCTGGCGCAGGCCAGGACGGTGCGGTGCGCCCGGAACTCTCGGCCGTCCACCACGATGGCCACGTCACACAGCATGCCCGACAGACGCATCTGATTGGCCTTCGCGAGCAGTGTTGCCGGGTGGGCCGGGTTCTGCAGCTGAACAGAGCCCATGATTGGTCAAAGCTGTGGAAAGCTGCTCAGGGCGCCGTGACGACGCATGGGTGTCCAGGGAGGGTTGTGTCAGAGCGAGGGGATTGTCAGAGGGTGCCAGAAGCTGATTGGTCAGCTCGTGCAGTCAACACAAGATGGCCGTCAACCTGCAGAGAAGAGACAGTGAAAACACACTGCACTTTAGACAGGAAACGTGCGTGCACACACACACTATGTTTCTAAAAGAAACATCTTCACACACACTCACCTACAGTCCACCCCCACCAACACTTTCTGTCTCTCTTTCTCATACACATTCTCATTCTCATACAAGGTTCTCAACTAAAACATCTTCATACACATACACACACACACACACATACCATGGTTCTCACAAAAACATCTTCATACACACACACACACACACACATACACACACACACACACACACACACACACCATGGTTCTTATAAAAACATCTTCATACACATACGTACCATGTTTTTGACAAAAACATCTTCATATGCACTGATCTATAGCCACCTAATACAAACCCACACACATACACACCGATACACACACACACACATACACGCAAAACACATACACACAGGAACACACACGCACATGCACACACACACGCACACAGCACTTCTTCAGTAGTATATTTAAGCTGCCCATATTTAGTAGCTGTGTGTGGTTTTGCTATGTGTTGAGTAGCGAGTAAAAGCACACACACACACACAGACACACACAGACACACATGCCTACAACCCTAACCCTGTTGAGTAGCAACCCTAACCCTAAACCATAACCTAGAGCACTCTGCCTCACCTGCTGGAGCAATGTGGGGTTACGTGCCTACATGCCTTCACTCTGCCTTGCTTGATGAAGCAGTATGAGGTTAGATACCTACATGCACTCTGCCTCACCTGCTGGAGCAATGTGGGGTAAGATGCCTACATGCACTCTGCCTTGCTTGATGAAGCAATGTGGGGTTAGATACCTACATGCACTCTGCTCTACCTGCTGGAGCAATGTGGGGTAAGATGCCTACATGCACTCTGCCTTGCTTGATGAAGCAATGTGGGGTTAGATACCTACATGCACTCTGCTCTACCTGCTGGAGCAATGTGGGGTTAGATGCCTACATGCCTGCACTCTGCCTTGCTTGATGAAGCAATGTGGGGTTAGATGCCTACATGCACTCTGCCTCACCTGCTGGAGTAATGTGGGGTAAGATGTCGACATGCACTCTGCTTTACCTGCTGGAGCAATGTGGGGTTAGATGCCTACATACACTCTGCTTTAACTACTGGTGCAGTGTGGGGTTAGATGCCTACATGCACTCTGCTTTACCTGCTGGAGCAATGTGGGGTTAGATGCCTACATACACTCTGCTTTAACTACTGGAGCAATGTGGGGTTAGATGCCTACATACACTCTGCTTTAACTACTGGTGCAGTGTGGGGTTAGATGCCTACGTGCACTCTGCCTTACCTGATGGAGCAATGTGGGGTTACATGCCTGCACTCTGCCTTGCTTGATATAGCAATGTGGGGTTAGATTAGCCTGGTAAACCCACCCCTCGTACTTCATTTTATTTTGTACAGAGGGTCTGGACCGGAATCTCTTGAGGGTCATTTCAAGTCCCAGCAAGACCGATCCAATCAGCGAACAGAGGGTGTGTTCGTTAGCCATGACGTTGACCTTGTGTGCTACATTTGAATTGTAGTGCGTAGGTAGGCTAATTGCATACGTGACGACCAGGGGTTAGCGAATGGGTAAAGGCAGAGGCACTTTTTAAAAACCTCAGCAGAGTCCACACCTCCAACAAATCATTTCTGACGGTCTCTGTTCCAGACCCTCTGCACGAAATGAAATGAAGTATGACGGGCTGGTTTACCAGGCTAGGGTTAGATGCCTACAGGCCTGCACTCTGCCTTACCTGATGACAAGAGTGTGTTCTTTAGCGTATGCTACTGTCAGTCAGCACCAATGACATCTCATTATCATTATTACACTGTATTTATTACCATTATTATCATTATTACACTGCATTGTAGTGGTGGCCTAGCAGTTAAGGTATTGGACCTGTGACCCGGAATCTAGGTTCGCCAGTAATGCCACTGAGGTACCCTGAACATGGTACCATCCCCACACACTGCTCCCCAGATGCCATTGTCATAGCTGCCCCCTGCTCATGTGTGTGATTGGTTAAATACAAAGGGTGAATTTCATTGTGTGCACTGTGTGCTGTGATGTGCTGTTCACAATGACCAATGTGACAGACTTTCACTTTCATTTAACATTTAATATTTAACATTATTATCATTATTACTCTGTATTTATTAACATTATTATTATTATAATTATTATTATTATTATTATTATTATTATTATTATTATTATTACTCTGTATTTAGCTGACGCTCTCATCCAGAGCAGTCAGTTCACAGGTACAGTCCCCCTGGAGCAGTGTGGGGTTAGATGCCTTACAGTAAATGAGGTACAGGGACAGCCCCCCTGGAGCAATATGGGGTTAGATGCCTTACAGTGAATAAGATAGAGGGACAGTCACCCTGGAGCAGTGTGGTGTTAGATGCCTTACAGTGAATAAGGTAGAGAGACAGTCCTCCTGGAGCAGTGTGGGGTTAGATGCCTTGCAGTGAATAAAGTAGAGAGACAGTCCTCCTGGAGCAGTGTGGGGTTAGATGCCTTGCAGTGAATAAGGTAGAGAGACAGTCCTCCTGGAGCAGTGTGGGGTTAGATGCCTTGTAGTGAATAAAGTAGAGAGACAGTCCTCCTGGAGCAGTCTGGGGTTAGATGCCTTACAGTGAATAACTCACACACGCTGGGGTGTAATGGAAAAGCAAGGGCTAAAAGCATCAACACACACTGAACAACTCACACACACACACACACACACGCACACACACACACACACACAATGCTCATGTGTGTGATGGGTTAAATGCAGAGGCTGAATTTCGTTGTGTGCACTGTGTGCTGTGATGTGCCATGTGATCACAATGACCCATGGGACTGATTTTCATACAGAACCAAAGGCTAAAAAGCATAAACATTGTCTGTTTATTAGTGTGTATGTTTCATTTAAATTGTGTCTAATGGTATTTTAAAACACTTTCCATAATGCTGATGTTGGACATGAGTGGGCTTCCAGACATCATACCCCTCACAGTCGGACATGCATTAACACACACACAGACACACACAAACACACACACACACACACACGAACACACACACACACACACACACACACACCCCACAATGTACACATGCACACACACACACACAGAAACACACACACCAGCACAACAAATGCATCCAGAAATAAACACACACACCCAAACACACACACACGGACACACACAGACACACAAATACACACACACACACACCATGATGCACACATGCACACATGCACGCACACAGAAACACACACACCAGCACAACGAATGCATGCGGAAACAAACACACACACACAAACACACGCAAACCTGAATGCACATGTGCACACATACACACACACCCCCCAGTGTTTCCCATACACTGACAAGAGTGTGGTGTAGTCTAATTTGCCCTGCCATAGTCTAAATACCATCACATACCAACGTTTCAGCCAGTCTCTTTTGTTTGCATTACTTTTAATTACTTCAGTTACTTAAATATTCAGTAAATTTTAAAAAATAAAGTAATGCCTGTTGGTTTAGAAGTAGTAGAAAAATTAAGCTGTTCTTGAAACTGCAACATTGTTCTGCATGCCCTCGAAGGCTCCTCCACTCATGCACCCATTATGTGTCTGTGTACAGCTCCAAACCAGCTATGAATTTACAAAATGACGCAGATATTGCCTATGACTGACGATGACTTGCCTATGACTTACGATGAGTTGAAGACTATCAGAAACATCTAGTTCGTTGTTCTGTATTTACCAAAAATCAGATTTCATGTAAAACCATTGCCATGAATAATTCTAATGTCAGAGAAAGGACATATTTAACTGACGTCATCCTTCAGTCTTTGACACTTTGACTAGCATGTTCAATATGTAGCATTATAACCTGAAAAAAAACCTGAAGTAAACTATATTATATACTATATTATATATTATATATTATGCTATAACATAGGCCAGTACAAACACTACAGTATGACAACCACAACAGCACCCACCCCCCCCCCCCCCCCCCCCACCTCTCAAACACTGCACACACACACACACACACACACACACACACACACAAAGAGACATACACACACACACACACAAAGAGACATACAGTACACACACATGCATGAACGTGCACACACACACACACACACACTCGACCCGTGACAATGGGAAAACAATGCAGGCTGTTCTGTGAGAGAAATGGGTGTTTGTGTGAAGTGTAAAGCCACATGTTGCTGTGTGTGTGGGTGGGGGGTGCATGTGTGTGTGTGTGTGTGTGTGTGTGGGTGTGGGTGTGTGAGTGTAGCATAGCGCCACATATTGCTGTGCAGGCGTGTGTGTATGTGTGTGCGTGTGTGTGCAACATGAGCAAAATGCCTAATTGGTGATGGCCCAGACATACGTCTGACAGAAGGGACAAATATGCCACACACACTGAACAATTCACACACACACAGAACTTACACACACACACACACACACACACACTGAACAACTTACACACACACACACACTGAACTACTCACACACACACACTGAACAACTCACACACACACACTGAAGTTACACACACACTGAACAACCCACTATTAAAATGCCAAAAAATGTGCAGACCCATATAAGAGCATAACAGCAATTCTGCAGCCACACACACACAAACACACAATGTATCTCTTATGTCCCCACATATTCACACATATACTGCACATTACAGAGTGAGTGAGTGTGTGTGTGTGTGTGTGTGTGTGTGTGTGTGTGTGTGTGTGTGTGTGTGTGTGCGTGTGTGTGTGTGTGTGTGTGTGAGAGAGAGAGAGAGACAGATACAGAGACAGAGACAGAGAGACAGACAGACAGAGATTTTCTCACACACATACACAGGCATACTGAGAGAAACTAAGAATCTCTCTCACACTCTCTCTCACACAAACACACACACAGACACACACACAGCCTGGTCATGACATGAATTTGTTAGCTGGGAAACACGTCTCCTTGCAAAACAGGCTTTTTAAAGAGAGCGAGCCAAGGGTAGCTTAGTCCACAAAGCGCGTCTGTGGCCCCTCCGAGGCCGAGAAAGCAGCACCTTATTCCGCATTCGCATCACAGACACGCCGAGCACCGAGTCTGCTTGGCGGGGAGAAGAGGAGCCGCAAAATATTACACTGCTTTATTTCAAACGTGTTTCAACCCCATTTGTGTTATACAAAAATATGCAATGGAATGCTTCAGCCTAAATGTGGAATAGAATGAATTATAGAACCTTCCACAAATGATTTTATAAACAAATATGTTTTTGATGCTGTTCTTTGCTTTCCATCTCAGAAGAGATTGTGGTCCACTATTGTTACTATGAAAGAAAATATTTCTGAATTTCAGGGGTCACCGTTGACTACTGATGTTCCAGCAGGACGATTCAGTGTGTACTAAAATCCCTCTCTTATGAGTTATTCTGTGTGAACTATAATCCATCTCCAGAATTATTCTGTGTGTACTATCATTAAACTCTAAAGAGTTATTACGTATGTAACCTACTATAATCCCTC
>CM050214.1:33582706-33615206 GCA_027475355.1 Coilia nasus
TACACGAGACACAGGTTTGTGCCCAGAGGCATGCTTTGGTGGAGAAATATGTGATGTTTGAGGAATTAGAGTTTTTACCAATCATTTTCACACACGTGTCAATGCCATGTCTAAACTCTTTTTCAAAACTCTTAACACTTTTGCACAAACCAAAGACTATGGGAGCTAAACACTGTTCCCTTTTGCGTTGCTTTGACACAACTGCGTTCAATCACCACTTTAACCAAAATTCATTAGTAATTCTCTCAGTTGATGTTCACAACCAACAAAAGTATGTGTAAGTACAGCTAATTTTGGAGACATTTGGATACTCTTATTAAAACAGATAGACAAATAGATAGACACAACTGAAATAATGCAGTTGAGACAAAATCAGGTTTTAGCCAAATAATTATTACAGTAATAATTAGCCCTTTTATGCTTACTTGTCCATTTCTTTATAGAATTTTGAATTGTTATAGCTTGTTACCAGGTATACAAAGAGGTTACATTTGCATGTTTACGGGCAAAACATTACCTTATAGAGAGTTCATATTGGAGTTGCTGTGTGTTCCATTACCAGTATAAGTCATGGCGTATCCAAAATACAGCAGCAACATAGATCAGCATTACAGTAGGTAGGGCCACAACCAACTTCTACAGACAACAACTATCTTTACATACATTTACAACATATATTACATGGATTTCCTTTCGTAGTGCGACATACTGCAATTCAGGAACTCTAAGTGATGCAAGCAATGGGAGTTCACTTTTTCTGCTCCGGGACACAATAATATACGTAAGCACAGGCTGAAGGTAACACATGGTACAGTTCATCCTGGTGTGTTTCTGGAGTGATTTGCTTTCTTTTTCCATGATTGTGCATACTTGTTTGATACAATTTATGTTCAGTTTTAAAGTATAAGCAGTTGTAGAATTCTGGAAAATTACAAAATAAAGAACCACTGAAAAACACGTGTTTTTTGTGATTAGCATCAACATTTTCTAATATGTATGGTACTTTACCCAAATACAAAGAATCATTCATTTGTCCACTGTACAGGCCTATACACTTTATTTATCTATTGTCAAAGGTGCATAAATACATAAAAAATGTCACTTAGATAGTATGATACAGAGTGGATTTACATATATATCAGTAACGAGCCAAACTGTAAGAAAAAGGCTACATTTTATGTGATTTGTTTCAAGCTGTTTGCTTTTTTTTTCTTTTTTTTTAGCTTACTGGACATTGACTGCCATTGTGTTCTTACTGAGCAACAGCATATGTTATAGTTACAGCACCAGAAGTAATTTTGGGTGAAGTGTGAAGATATTTGTTAGCTGTAGTGCATTTTGCAGCAAATGTTAACTGATGTGCAACAACAACAAGCCCTGAAAAAGGGCTACATTGTGGCAGAAACATGTTGCCTATTTTTATCCTGGTCTAATATGAAGTAGCTTAAAGGTGTCATTCCCCAAGAAACTGTTAGTACTTGCTCTTTTTGAAATACAATAGGTCACTCATTTGCATTTGCATGCTGCACGTGAAAATGTTCTTCTACCCTGATTGCCTCCATTAGTCAATGAAAGAAAATAGGCAGAAAAACGAGTGACTAAGAAAAGGGTAAACAAAGTGACATAAGGTTGTGAATTAGAAAAAACCATGCCATAGTTGTGATTACCGGAGAAGTCTCATTGCAGCACACATTCACCTAGCAAAATATAGTGGGTGTGTTTGTTTAGAACGTTTAATTCTTCTAAATGGTGTGCTATGATCGAATGGGCTTTGAATGATTGTAGCCTGTGACTAGCATAGCCAAGAACCTGTCATTCCACTCTATCTTTTCAACCAAACTACAACAGCCAGTAATAGGGGCACTAAAGCATTTTTTTCACCAAAACCGGCTCACAGAGCATTCATTAATACTAGAGACCATCGTAAAATTAATGAAAAAATAATGCAATGACACCTTTATTATATAAAAAAGCATTTTAACTAAAAAGACGAAGAGTGCCTTGAACCTTCCTCTCTTTCCTCTATTGTTTTTTCGAGCAAAGAAGAGCACCTTCACTCAAACGTCAGGAACGTCGCAGCCCTTGTTTCATTAAAAGTTGCACTAGAAATATTTTAACCAGTAAGATTTCACAGATATGAGCTCTACACACACACACTTCAGAGGTCTGACACATGCACACATACACATTTCACAACCACAACACACCCTTTATGTTTGCGTCTACAGCTGAAGTTCAAGTTCAAAGTTTATTGTCAAATGTACAGTAAGTAACACAGTACTGTATGTACAGTGAGAGAAAGGAAACTCTTTCTCTGCTGTTCACATGACTGCCCCACACAATAAGACTTTATGATAGGCATAAGACATAGAAAAACTATACATTCAGTACAACTGAATAAAACAACAAGAAATTAAAAAACAATAGTAACAAACAGCTACAAAACAACCTGTGTGTGTGTGTGTGTGTGTGTGTGTGTGTGTGTGTGTGTGTGCGTGCGTGTGTGTGTGTGTGTGTAAATGAGCAACCTGTCAATCAGCACGCGCTCAGAAAGGGCATATGAAGAGACATACTTGTGACACATTTAGCGCACACACACACACACAGGCACACAGTATTCTTTCTGCTCTGAAATGCACTCTGTAATGACATGTCTTTTTCATTTTTGTGTCTGTTTTGTGATTGTTAAATGTTTATATGAAAGTATTTGTTTCTGCTGACTTGGCCATAACTTTTCGAGTTATGTTGCTAACTAACAAACTAACAAACAAACAAATGCTGATGATTACATAACCTCTGCTGGCGGTTATAAAGCAACTTCAGTCTGCATATAAGTATAATACTGTGTCCTTATTGAGGCCCTGCATAACAACTGGCCTTCACTTATGGCCTTATGCTGTCCCCTAGTGGCACAAACACTACTTTACATTTAACTGGTATTCAGAAACTGCTACTCCTAATGTAATAACATTCGCCATCTGGTGGACAGTTAGGTTCACTGTGCCACTCGCATACTCGCACATTTTTGTCTACGTTCCTATCAACTGGTATCTGTCTGCCTGGTAGACTGCGCATGTGTGTGTGTGTGTGTGTGTGTGTGTGTGTGTGTGTGTGTGTGTGTGTGTGTGTGTGTGTGTGTGTGTGTGTGTGTGTGTGTGTGTGTGTGTGTGTGTGTGTGTGTGTGTGTAAAAAAGGGAGACAGACAACACAGTTTTACAAAAATAAACTATCATTTTAATTCTAATAAATAACCAAGGTCCAAAACCAAGACAAATGTGGGGATGAGCGCCCACACCAACACCAGCAAGAACAAAAAGCAAGAGCATGGTGAGAGCTTCAAGGAGAGAGAGAGTGAGAGACAGGCAGGGGCTTTTATAGCCACACAGACACAGATGTAACTGACTAGCTGATTGAGTCCCAATCATCACCCAAAGGCTGTTGCACTGCCACTGCAAGGCCAGTGGTGGTGCAGAGGGACGTATCAGTGTGTGTGTGTGTGTTTTGCTGACATGCTGTGCCATCTGTATAGTTTCCTAAGCTTTGGATTATTGCTGTCAAATGTGTGTGTGTTCCATCTCTTCCCTCTCATCACCTGACACTGATTAGGAAGTCTTCTAATAATAATAATAATAATAATAATAATAATAATAATAAAAATAATCAATGTTATTTATACTGCACTTTACATTGAAACAATCTCAAAGTACTACAGACCAAACAATTAAAAAAAGAGGTCACTAGAAGTTAAAATGTTAAAAGGACAGTCTATAAGAAAAGCTTTTTTATATGCCTTTTAAATATGTGTTTAAATGTCTGGTCAATGGGGCCCTCGGGTAGTCAAGGAGGGCCTTCCACACTCTACAAGTACAGTGAGATATCGTAGTACAATGAGATGTCATGACTGGTTATACACAAATCCACCACAAAATTTGTGGGCGTCACCATCTTGCTTTGCCACCATTGCTGCGGTGCTGCGGTGTAATGTAAATAGAAACTGAGGGGAGATGTGACCTATGACCTATGACTCTTGTAGGCTCCTCTGCTGGGCGCTGAGGGGAGATGTGGGCACCTCGAAGGTCTTGTGGAAGGCGGTGTAGTCTACGCGGAAAGCTCCCTCCTCCAGCAGCATGCAGGACTCAAAGCGCCGCCCCCACAGAATCTCATCCTCTGTGTACGAGGTGCGCGCCTGACACGTCATGCCTACATCCACACACAAACATTCAAGAACACATACACGCACACATAAACACATATACACACACACACATACACATTAACACATACACATACACACACACACACACACACACACACACACACACACACACACACACACACACACACAAACACATACATGCACATACACACACAAACACACAAAGTGAACGGCATTCGTCATTGAGATCACACAGCACAAAACAGCATTCAGTGCACACAATGACATTCAACCATGTGTGTGTGTGTGTGTGTATGTATGTTCATCTGAGGTCTCCACAATGCCCTCGAGGATAACGATAACCTCAAAGTGTTATTGTGTGTGCTTGCGTGTGTGTGTGTGTGTGTGTGTGTGTGTGTGTGTGTGTGTGTGTGTGTGTGTGTGTGTGTGTGTGTCCGTGTGTGTGTAATGACCTGAGAGCTCCACAATGCCCTCAAGGATGACAATGATCTCGAAGTTTTATTGTGTGTGTGTGTAAGTATGTGTGTGTGTGTCAGTGTGTGTGTAATGACCTGAGGTCTCCACGATGCCCCTGAGGATGACAATGATCTCGAAGTGTTATTGTGTGTGTATGTGTGTGTGTGTGTGTGTGCGTGTGCGTGTGTGTATGTGTATGTGTGTGTGTGTGCATGTGATGACCTGAGGTCTCCACGATGCCCTCGAGGATGACGATGATCTCAAAGTGTTCTCTCTGGAGCGCAGTGGCGCCTACCGTCCAGAAGGGGCTGCTGTCGCTGATCACGTGTGTTATGGTCTGGGGCTCCACCAGTAGGAGGCGATCTCCACCCGTGTCATACCTACAAACACACACACGCACACACAAACACTACAGAGTACACATGGCACTGCATGTGTGTGTGTGTGATGGTTTGGGGCTTGACCAACAGGAGGCAATCTCCACCCATGTTATACCTACATAACACCACATGTAGACACACGACACTGCATCTGTGTTTGTGTGTGTGTGCGTATGTGTGTGTGTGGATGTGTGCATACCCCAGGTTAATCTCGGACTGCTCTAGCGGAATGAACTGTCCCTCGCTGGTCTGGTGGGACATGATGAGCCTGGTGCGAATCTTGGCGTCCGCCATGTGGATGTGTGTGTGCATGTGTGTGTGTGTGTGTGCATACCCCAGGTTAATCTCGGACTGTTCTAGCGGGATGAACTCTCCCTCGCTGGTCTGGCGGGACTTGATGAGCTTGGCGCGGATCTTGGCGTCCACCATGTGGCTCTGGCGCAGATCCCCGATGCGGAAGAGGAGGCACAGGCGTCCGTCGCGCTCGGCCACGCAGCAGTGCTGGCTGAAGAGCAGCGTCTGGGCGCGCTGCTGCGGACGAGAGATCTTCACAAACATGCAGCCCACCGTCAACGCGTCGATCATCGTGCCCAGAATGGACTGCAGCATGATCAACAGCGCCCCCTGTAGGCAGTGTGAGGACACCTGCAAACACACACACCCATACACACACACACACACACAAACACAGAGGATAAACTGCAGCATGATCAACACTGTACCCTGCAGGCAATGCGAGGACACCTGCACACTCACACACACGTGCACGCAGGGAGGGGGGGATGTGTGTTTACATGTGTGTATGTTTGTGTGTGTACATGCATGTAGGGGTGTATTTTTACATGTATGTATATTTGTGTGTGTACATGTATGTAGGGATGTGTGTTTACAATGTCGACACCTGCAGACACACACACAAGCACATAGGGAGCAAGCGAACATTCCAGGCTAAACAATGAAACCAAAGCTGAACTTTCCACAATTTCAATACCACCTCACATGTTGACTAGGGGGGCGGCTGCAGAAGCAACCAACTTCCCATAGACTCCAAAGTCAATTTTCCCAGAAACAAGTTTTCAGGTCAATGATAACTCTATCTATCTATCTATCTATCTATCTATCTATCTATCTATCTATCTATCTATCTATCTATCTATCTATCTATCTATCTATCTATCTATCTATCTGTCTGTCTGTCTGTCTGTCTGTCTATCTATCTATCTATCTGTCTGTCTGTCTGTCTGTCTGTCTGTCTGCTCGGTCTGCCTATCTATCTATCTATCTATCTATCTATCTATCTATCTATCTATCTATCTATCTATCTATCTATCTATCTATCTATCTATCTATCTGTCTGTCTGTCTGTCTGTCTGTCTGTCTGTCTGTCTGTCTGTCTGTCTGTCTGTCTCTCTATCTGTCTATCTATCTATCCCTACCTGTCGGCTGCCATATCCGATGGTGCGCTGGGTCTCCACGGACAGCAGGAGTGCGGAGAGGAAGCCGTCCACGTTCTCGAAGCAGGCGTGCCAGTGTGGGTCGTTGGCGCGGGCTAGGTCTCCGCGGTGCCAGGCGGCCAGGTAGTAGAGCAGGGCGAAGGCCAGCCAGGTGCTGAGGTAGGCAGCGGAGAAGGCGCACAGAAACCAGCGGTAGGGCAGGTCCACCAGCGTGGTGAAGAGGTCGGACAGGAAGCGGCGCCGGTCCTCGATGGGGCCCAGGTTCACACGGCACTTGCCCTCCTTCGTCACATAACGCTGGCGCGTCTGCTGCGTCCCCACCATGACCGCGCCCTCATCTCCCAGCAGCTTGCAGCGCGGCTTGTGCCGGATGTCACCGGGCGAGAGAGACAGTGACGGCGAGAAAGAGGCCACAGTGGCCTTGGTGGCTGTGGGGCTGTGGCGGGCATCGACTTTCCTTGCAGTGGTGCGGTCGGATCCAAGCACGCTGTTCTGCCAGCGCGAGCTGAAGCGCTTCAGGTGTCGACTGCGCAGCGACCGCAGGGCTTGGCCCACTTCCTCCGGAACCAGCGCATCCAGAACTGCCTCAGGAGGAGGGGGGGGAGTGAGGGCCTGGGAGGGGGGGGCTGGTTGGGGCGGATGCTGGGGAGCTGGATTGGCAGGTGGATCAGGAAGAGCTGGAATGCTTGGAAAAGTGGGACTGGCAGCTTGTGAGGAGATAAGTGTGTGGGAGAGGATGGGAATGTTGTCCGAGAGAACGGGAATGCTGTCAGTTGGTATGGGAATGCTGTTAGAGGGGATGGGAATGCTGTCAGTGGGGATGGGAATGCTGTCAGAAAGGACAGGAATGATGTCAGAGTGACTGGGAATTCTGTTAGAGGGGATGGGAATGCTGTCAGAGGGGACGGGAATGCTGTGGCTGGGTGTGGGAATGATGTGGGAGTTCAGAGCCGCCACAACTACAGCTGCAGCCTTCAGGTCCACCTGCACACCCAGAGGAGAGCAACAATGTAACACACACACATACAGACACACAAACACACGCACACACAGAGTACACTGTACTACTGTGACATACACACTACTACTCACACACCCTAACAAAAATCCTGAAAAAATCTTAAATGTGTACTTTGGCTGTGTGTGTGTGTGTGTGTGTGTGTGTGAAAGAGAGGGAGGGACTCTGTGTGTGTGTGTGTGTGTGTGTGTGTGTGTGTGTGTGTGTGTGTGTAAGGTTGTATTTGTGTTTACCTTCTTTGAGTAGGGCATGTATCTGGTCTTGCCAGGGATTGGACGAGGCAGGTATGCCAGCAGCTCTTTGGCTGGGAGAGTCTGGGCAGGTGGGACAGAGTTCCTTCGGGGATTCAATGGCATTGGAGAACCATGCTGCTGGCCAATCGGGATAGAGGAACCATTTTGTTGGCCAGTTGGCATAGAGGAATGATTCTGTTGGCCAATTAAAACAGGAGATGTGTCTTGTTGTCTGATGAAACAAGGGGAACTACGTTGCTGTCGAACCAAAACTGGAGAGCGATGGCACTGTCCAATCAGGAGAGTGGGTATGACCTGCTGTTCAATCAGAAGAGGGGGTGTGTCCTGCTGTCCAATCAGGAGAGTGTGTGTGTCCTGTTGTCCAATCAGGCGAGTGTGTGTGTCCTGCTGGTTGGTCAGCTCCTGAGATGTCATGCTGCCACTGAGTCACTGAGGAAACATCACACAGCTCTTATTACTGACTAGACACACACACACACACACACTTACACGCACACACACTCTAAGCGTAGACTCTATTGTAATCTGATGTGACTGTATTTGTACGGTATATTGGAACATGGGAATATGGAGACTTATCAAAGTAAAATAGTATAAGATAGCAAGAGTATAACAAGAGTGTAGCACCACTGGGTAGCATTAGCTTTAGCATAGGGTGACCAGACGTCCCGGTTTGACCGGGACAGTCCCGATTTTTAGTCGCGTGTCCCGAGTCCCGACAAAAGCCCGTCGGGACGCAAAAATGTCCC
Organism: Coilia nasus; assembly: GCA_027475355.1. NCBI lineage: Eukaryota > Metazoa > Chordata > Actinopteri > Clupeiformes > Engraulidae > Coilia > Coilia nasus. The sequence goes on from CM050214.1 coordinate 33,591,195, forward strand.
GGTTTTCACCCAACACCACATCAAGCTGCCCAAATTACAGCGATCGCATATACAAAACTGTTAAATTGAAGCCTAATGAAGTTTCCAGTAATTCAGAGTCAATGTGTGTGTGTGTGTGTGTGTGAGTGACAATGGTAGGTGCGCTCTGGGAAATCTTCGCAGTCAATGTTACAATGTATCTTGCAGTATACAGCGGTCGTGTTTTAACGGTTTTCTTCGATAGCAGACTAGACTACTACACGACAATTAAAAGAGAATGTGCACGCGCATGACGTCACACATAGTGTCCCGGTTTTAGACTCTGGAAATCTGGTCACCCTACTTTAGCATGAGCATTAACTGTATTGTAGAATCTATTACCAAAGTTACATTCACTAAATTAGGAAATATTGACTAATTGGATACTATACACACACTGAGGTAATCATTAGGTGCACTACTGATGAGGTCGCCTGGAAATGTTCATAGACCAACAAGACCATGCGACTTAGCAAACAAACCAACAACAGGACGTTTAACTCAAGACTAAAGTGCTAAGAGTTCTCCCAAACAATAGTATGTTAGAATAAGGTTTTAGTCAGGAAGGCTTACATCTCTTCTTCCAAAAGTACTCTTCCTAGATACACAAGTATCTTTTTTATTTTCTCAAAACTGTAATCTGTTCTGCAAGGGTCATAGGTGGACGAAATACACAATTCTTTTACTTGAGTCAAAGTGTAGAGAATCCTTGTCAAATATTACTCCACTACAAGTGGAAGTTGCTATGTGAAATTTTTACTTAAGATGAAGTATGAACGTACTTTCAAAAATACTTAATACAAAAGTACTTAACTTTGTATGTGTTAACATGGGGCCACAGACAGGTCAGTAACACTTGACCTGAGCTTAAATTCTTTAAACAGTATCACTATTTTCACATTTTAGGGCCTACTTGATGTCATAATTCAACTACTTTTGAACTGGGAAATGAACTAATTGGGATAATTGGCTCAGCATAGGCTAGCTCTTTGAAAATTGTCCTTGCTGGTTTCTATCCTTTAGCTTGTAAATAAATCCTTAGTTAGGAGTTGAGCGCATCCACATTTCATCAATGTAATGAGAACTTCATGTCCACATGTTAAATGTAGTGGAGTGAAAAGTACAATATTGCTATTGAACATTTATTGAAGTTGAAGTCACAAGTTGTCAAAATGTACTAAATATAGTACTTAAGTAAAGTGCAGGTATTTGAAAATTGTAGTTAAGTACAGTACTTGAGTAAATTTAGTTATTTTCCGCTTCTGGCAAGGGTGGATCTTAGAATGCCATTAATCTGGCGTGAGGCACAGGGAGCATTGGCACAGGGATTAGGGTTAGCATTAGCACGGGCACAGGGATTAGTGTTAGTGTTAGCATTAGCACAGGGATTAGCAGCAGATTACACTGCGGAGGAGAAGCAGGAGTCAAAAAGATCCTACAGCGCTGAACAAGAGGATGCAAGAACACTGTGAGTGTGTGTGTGTGTGTGTGTGTTTACGTATGTGTGTGTATGTTTATGTGTGTCATTGTATATGTGTGTGTGTATGTTTGTGGCTGAAATGACAGGTCCACATACATAACATGCATTGTTGAGTGTGAACACACACAGTCACACACTCTTCTTTAAATACATGAAGGTTAATCAAAATTCAGAATGCTTTCTCCTTCTGTGAGAAACCCATCCAGTAATAGGTTAAACACACACACGGTTCTAAGGTTTGTTTTGCTTGTGTAAACACATGTAGTTCTAAGGTTTGTTTTGTTTGTGTAAACACATGTAGTTCTAAGGTTTGTTTTGTTTGTGTAAACACATGCAACTCTAAAGCTTAACAGCTCTCATGCCACACTGATATGTACACACAAACACATTCACACACACACAGACACACACACACGCGTGCACGCGCACAAACACTCCTACATTCAATGTACCTGAGGTGTGAAGGCAGTGTGGGTCAGAGTGTCCTCCTCAGGTGAGAGATGCACATCCACTGGTGATGGCTGGCCAGAGATGCACGTCTGGTAATCACAACAACCCCAACCCTAACGACCACAATGACTCGAAACCTAATGATCACAATGACTGAAACGACTAGAATGAAGCTGGACCAGAACAGAGGAACTGGATAAAGCACACAAGACAAAAAGGAAGACAGAGCTCTTCTGTTCTAAGACCGAAAGATATGGCAAGACTATAGACAGATGAATGCAAAGACAGAGAGATAAAGAGGAGGGGAGAGAGGGAGGGAGAGAGACAGAGACAGAGTAAGAGAGAAACAGTCTTAATTTAAACAGTAATCCGTGCTTAAAGGCCAGCAAATAAGGGAGGTAGAGCTTAGATCTGTCTGTACATCTGTGTAAGGGCGGATGTTTGTGTGTGTGTGTGTGGCTGCATTTTGGTTCCATTTGCAAAACACAGTCTCATAACTTTAACAATGCCATAAATATTCAACACTTTGACACCTTTTCTTATTCCTTCTCAAGTATCTGTCTCATTGATGTACAGAGAGCTATCTCTGAACTCAAGTCAGGTGGTAAAGACTTGCCTCTGATATACTGTCATTTACATTGTCTAACTTATTTAGTTTATTATTAACCACAGATGAGGTTCCTCTAAGATATATATGGATATAGGCCTATTTCTATCATTAGCAGTGTGGTAAACCTTTTTGAAAAAATAATATTTAATCAATTACATAATTATATCAATGTTTCCTCTGTTTTGTCTCAACATCAATCAGATTTCATACCAAATTACTCTACCACAACAGCCTTACTTAAGTTCACCAATGATGTCTCCTCAACTTTGGATAATAATATGTCCACCAGGGCGATTTTCGTTGATTTAACCAAAGACTTCATCCTTGTTAATCATTACATTCTCTTAGACAAATTGCATGCCATAGGTCTCTCTAAACAAGCTCTTCTCTGGTTCAGCTCCTATTTACATTCTCGACACCAGTGTGCCCTCTTTCAGGGCAGTCTATCTCACCTTGCTATCATGGAAAAAGGAGAAAAATCTTCAATCTGATTCAACAGTGGTTCCAATGTAATGACCTTTTGCTTAATAAGAAAAAGCCATACTGTATGTTTCCCAACAAGATCAGAAATGAATCAAACAAACTTTGTAGTGAAGTTCTTAGATGGTACCTCTCTTGGTAGAGTAGATAAATACAAATATCTGGGTATCTGGCTTGACTCAACTGTCCTTCAAAACTCACATTAACTCTATTATAAAGAAGCTTAATCACAATCCAGGATGTTGTATCACTCCAGTAACTGTTTTACACAGCAGATAAGGTAAGCAACTATTATTTCTAATTATAGACTATGTTGATGTAGTATATCAGAACACCACAGAGACCAATCTCAAGCCCCTCACTGTTTCTTTTAACAATTTATGTAGATTTGTGTTAGGCCAGGAGATAGTTTTACTGGTTCTAGATCAAGATTCAAGATTCGAGATTTAAGATTAGTTGATAATTACATCTCATTATACTTGTATAACAGAGTAAAACTCTTTGTTTTTTTTTTGCTCCTCAAAAAAAATAAATGATAAATAAATAAATAGTAAGTGAAGTGTGTGTATGTGTGTGTGGGGGGGGGGGGGGGGGGAGAGAATGGGGAAGAGAAAAAAAAAGTGTTGTAGTGCAAAGGCTGTCTTTAGGTTGTGATCATCAGTCTTATTGCCTGGTGGAAAAAGCTGTTTTTGAGTCTGGTGGTCCAAGTTTAAGACTTCTATATTGCCTGCCAGATGGCAGCAACTGAAACAGTCCATAAATAGGATGGCTGGGATCTGTAGATATTTTTCTGATGCATCGCCTCTCATACAAGTTCTGGATTGAGGGCAGATTACATCCACAGATGCCCTGTGCTGTACACACCACTCTTTGTAGTGCTTTTCTTTTGTTGCAAGAGCAGCTTCCATACCAAACATTAATGCCTCCAGTCAGGATGCTCTCTGTAGTGCCTCTGTAAAAGGACTCCAGGATCCTGGGTCGCATACCAAACTTCCTCAGTCATCTGAGGTGGAAGAGACGCTGTTGGGCTTTTTTAACAATTTGGTCAGTGTGACTGTCCCAGATGAGGTCTTCTGAAATGTTGACACCAAAGAACCTGAAGTCTTTGACCCTTTCCACAGTCTCACTATCGATTGTAATGGCCTCAAACTGATGTTCTTTACGCCTGAATGTTACAATTAGCTCTTTGGTCTTTGCCACATTATTAATGTCACTTCTGTAGGCTGTTTCATCATTGTTTGTAATCAAACCAATTACAGTTGCGCCATCAGCAAACTTAATGACCATGTTTGAGCTATGCATAGCCACACAGTCATGAGTGTACAGGAAGTAGAGGATAGGGCTCAGGACACAACTCTGGGGAGCACCTGTGTTGATGGTCAAGATGAACACCAACACGAACACCAACCCTGTGTCCGAAACCTTAGTAGGCACTGCGTTCTATGCAGTGCTTACCACTCGACCGTTACAGTAGTAGCTTCTACGTAGCAAACTAGCCAGTAGCAGGTACAATTCGGACGTACTACGACATCGCCATCTTGCCCATCCTCTGACCCGGATGTTTACATTAACGTCATGATTTTGCCAGCTTGTAGTAAACGGTTAGCTGCATTTTATCAGATAACCTCAACATTTATGTGCATTTGTGACGTGAACAACTATTTACATGGCTTTTATTTACTGAAGTGCACATTTGTACACTGTCAGACAAGCGACCGGAGTCTCCGCCATCTTGGTTACTTTTAATGAGCGGGAAGTTTTTGGTTCTTCTTCTACGGTTTTCAACCTCCCGGTGACTTCTGGGATAGCGTAGTGTAGTTCGCTTGCACACTGCAAAATACTACCAGAAATAGCAAGCCATCCGGGTACTTTTGGCCTACTACTGAAAGCTTACTAAGGTATTCGGATGTTCTAGGTCGTGGCTTCCTCATTTTTGGCTACTATGCAGGCAGCTAGTAAGAGTATTCGGATGCAGGGCAAGACTCCTTAGCTTGCTGTCAAGTCTGCTGTGGACAATGGTATTAAATGCAGAGCTGTAGTCTACAAACAGCATCCTTACATAAGTGTCTTTTTCCTCCAGATGTGTCAGGGAAGAATGCAGTGCGGTGGTGATGGCATCATCAGTGGATCGATTTTGTTTGTACATTTTCAAATGTATACTGTTGTGAGCTCTCTCTCCCTGCCTGGTTACTAGCTCTTAACTCTTAACTCTTAGCTCCACTTGATTTGACCCAGCTGCATCCAGATTACTAGCGCTTAACTCTTTTCAATTAGCTGCCTCGCCCTCCCCTGCTCCAGCTGATTAGCCCCAGCTGCATCCACTCTGCTCCTTCTTTGGTTAACCAGCTGCTCTGTGTTTCCTAGTTTATTACCCCCTGTATATATAGCCCTGTTTTCCAGCTTGTCTTTGTCAGATTATCTGCAAAGCTGTGAAGACCTGTGAACTGCTCTCCTGCTCTCTCATCTGACTCCTGTGCCGAACCCAGATCCACCTGAACCCGTCCACTTCTCTACCCAGGTAACCTGACCTGCCTTTTGTGTTTCTGACTTCAATTCCTGCCTGCCCCTTTCTGTGCCTCAGCCTGTCTGGTACCTGCCCGGCTCTTCTGCCTGCCTGTTTGTGTGTGTGTCTCCTCAGTGCCTCCGAACTTCGCACACACACACACACACACACACACACATTCCCCCTTCAATAAACTTTGTTAAACGTGATGTAACTGAGTCCTCGTCTGTCTTGCTCCTGACAATATACTATACACCTTAACTATCCATCCTACTTGCAACAATACTTAACACCATACCAAACAAACTATAGCTTGAAACACACCGAATATTTATCTTTTAGTGTGCCTTACATCTCCAAAGTGTCAGGCATTTTTTAAATACAAAGCTCCCTCAGACTGGAATAGCCTACCTATGTCATTAAGATCAGCCTCATCTTTGGGTTGTTTCAAGACATCGCTGTTGACTTATTTGAAAAAAAAAAAAAAACCAGTTGTAAATGCTGTAAAATTATTTTCTGTCCTTTTATTTGTTTTATTAATGTTTTTTTGTTTATTATAAGTAATTATAAACTGAGTGTTATAATGGCTAATAGAAAAAAATGTCTTGGCATGGGGGTTGCAGGGGGCTGTAGCCTGTATGTGTGAGTGAAGGTGTATGTTGTATTGTGATGCATTGTCTTTTGTACTGTCTTTTTTTATAGTCTGTCTTACTAGGGACCCACTAGAAAATGAGATGATACATTTCAAGAGGTCTTCTTTCCCACAATAAACAAACTACATAAATGCATAGGACCAATGCAAATGTAGCAAATGCCAGTTAGCCTGCCCTAGCTGCCTATCCGGTAAACCACTCACAATTCAAGTTATAGTCTTTTGCCTTTGCATGGCAGCAGAGCTCTCCAACTCCAAGATGCTATTCTAATAAGAAGGTTTAGTCACTTACCTGCATACAGTATGTCACAAAAGTGAGTACACCCTTGACATTTTACCAACAAAATTGCTATATCTTTTTAAGGGACAATACTACACAAATGAAACTTTGATGTGTTTTTGAGTTGTCAATGTACAGCTTGTGTACCAATATTAATTTGCTGTCCTCTGAAAACAATTTTACACACAGGCATTTTTGTATAAATAGCAGGCCACAAAAGTGAGTATACCCTGAATGATAACTGTACATGTCATTCAACCATAAAAACCCACTTGTTCTATTTATCATTTTTGTGTTTTGGTCTGCTCAACTGGACCATACAAATTTGTGTGTCATATTAGAGCTATTCATTTTATTGTTTTGGCTATAATTCTGTCATACTATCCACTGGATGACCAACATGGCTCCTCATGGCAAAAAAGAAAACTCAGAACTCGAGAAAATGAATTGTTGCTTTACAGAATGATGGCCTTTGCTATAAAAGATCAGCAACACCATGAAACTGAGCTACACCATCAGGGCTTGAGTCATTAGGTGGTTTTTCAAAACGGGTGCATTGTCAGAACAGGCTCAGTCAAAGAAGTTGGGTCCACACACTCGATGTCAGATGCAAAAGTTTGCTTCAAAAAATAAATGCATAAGTGCAGCCAGCATTGCTGCAGAGGTTGGAGAGGTGGGAGGTCAGACTGACAGAGTTAAAATAATATGGGACATAGTGCAACAACTCGGTCTTCATGGTCGTCCTTCCGGATGAAAACCTCTTTAAAAAACTTGATCACAAAAAAGCCAGAAAACCGTTTGCTGAAGACATGCAGTCCAAACGCATGAATTCCTGAAACTATATCATGCGGTCTGACGAGATTTAAATAAACTTTTTTTGGCTTAAATGATGTCAGTCATCTGTGGCAGCGGCCTGTTTAACAGTACCATTATAATTGTGCCTTGCCTACAATCAAGCCTAGTAGTGGTAGCATCATGGTTTGGGGCTGCTTCAATGCTGCCAGCACTGGGCAACTGCAGTTCGCAAGGAATCATGGATTGCAACATGTGCTGTGGCATTCTGAAGCAGAACATGATGCCCCCCCCCCCTTCAGAAACTGGCACACAACAGTTTTTTTCATCATGATAACAACCCCTAACAAGATGACCACTGCCTTCCTGAAGAAGTTGAAAGTGAAGGTAATGCAGTGGCCAAGTATGTCTCCAGACCTAAACCCTATTGAGTACCCGTGGGGCATCCTTAAACAGGAGATGAAGGAGCACCAGTGTCTAACATCTCCAGGTCCATTATGCCATAATGGAGGAATAGAAAAGGATCACAAAAACAACCTGTACAGCTCTGGTGAATTTCATATTAAGGCAGTGGTAGATAACAATGGTGCTCACTCAAAAAAATTATGACACAAATTTTGACACAATTTGGACATGTTTACTGTGGGGTGTACTCACTTTTGTGGCCTGCTATGTACACACTATAATGCCTGTGTGTAAAGTTGTTTTCAGAGGACAGTAAATTAATACTGCTACACAAGCTGCACACTGACTACTGAAAAACATATTTAAATTTCATTTGTGTTGTATTGTCTCTTAAAAAGATATGGTCAATTTTTTGCTGAATTGTGAAGGGTGTACTCACTTTTGTGAGATACTGTATGTTAACTCAAGTGGCAAAGCTTCTAAATGGAGGGCCCTATGACTTTGTTTATTTTGCTGGAGAATGAAGCCATCAGACCCTTCTATCAGGAGGTTAACAACTCACACTGAGTGAAAAGATCTGGGTCACTAAGATCATTAGTCACCACCTGCTTGGAGTAAACCACTGGAGCTGCTGAGAGGAGAGCTGGACTGTGTGGGAGGACCTCTATTGCCAAGACCAATAGAATATGTCTTGTAATGTCTTATAATGTCTTGTAATGTCTTATAACGTCTGGCAAACTGCCACATCGATAACCACCAGGTAGACTGGAATTCCTCCCCCATTACATGATTGCCGTAATCTAACCACTGTAGAGCTGTCTTCCCCAGACCGTTTCCACTGGAATTTAAATGAGATTTTTTTACAGATGACCCAGAACAGAGCCCAAAAACATCTTTTATTAAGAGTTGTGACAGACTTGCTGTTGTGGAGCAAAGACATGAGGAAGTCATCTACAGTACATGAAACACGGTTACTTACATGCTGCTGCACATAGCCACACTGAGCCTGGGTTAGCTAGCTCCAGAGCCACACCCTTAACGCATCACCACACAGGCCCATTTGCTATCACAGTCACAAGGCTTTAAGAGAACAAGATGGCTACTAGTGCCACTGTGAGAAAGTTTATCTGACACCTGTGCAGATGTGTGCAGTTTTGTGTTGAGAGGACATGCCTCATCCTCCCATGTAACAGAACACAGTGGCCATGCCTCATTCTATTATGGAACAGAACACAGTGATGTTTTTGTGCTTGTGAGATTAATAAACCCTCATCTTGGGATGAACATTCTCAGTAGAAAAAGTGATGGTCTTAATACAGTATGATTGTAAACTAAAAACTAGCAGGTTACAATTACTATTATTGTAAAAAAAAATCTCATGTTGCCAGTCTGTGCCAAGAACTACTCAGTAAAATGTTTTATATAAAATATGTAGGCCTATCATCAAAACAATGACAATGGGAGCCTGCCTGTTAGCAGAACCGCAGAGGTGAGCATTTGCTCAGTAAGCTAAGTATGCTAATCTGCTCATAGCTTCTTTCCGAGGTGTAATACAACAGGAACCCCTTCACTATCACTCTGAAGAAGGTGTTGCAATGGCTACCGGCACTAGGTTAGCTAACACATGATGCCCTGAAGCTAGCTAACGCATTGGCTGTATACTGTATTGCATAGTCATTATGCTAACCATAGCTGTCTCTTCTGACAGCACATCAGTAAATTAAAGCTAAACAATACCTAACTATCTCTTCTGAAACCTCAGGGTGCTAACAACACATATTAACTAGCACTAGCCAAAGTGAACGGTTTCCTCTCAAATCCTATAAGTAGTCACAGCTAACCAGTCTGCAGTAAGGTTGTTAGCTTTAAGCTTAAGTCTGGTCGTGGCTACACATACAGTGCTAAAGCTAGCCAGAGCTAACCCTCTGTTCTGTAGCCATAGAATGCTAACTGCACATGTCAATGCAGCACTCCCCCACCCCCCAATACCATAGAAATCAGGAACAACATTCACATCAATCATAGGAACAACATTACCCATCAGAGTATGTTTGTGCTGCAAAGCATGTACACGACAATATATAATGTTCCTAAATAAGGCAGAAATATATTTTTACAATCCTACATTATATTTCTAATAACAGTGCAGCAAACAATCCAGTGTTTGACTTGAGACTTTGACACGCGAATGTGTTTCCGACATGTCTTTGACACGCTAGTGTGTTTGAGAGGATCTTCTCAGCATCCTCCTGATGTGGTTGCTATTGTGACAATCACCTCACACATGGCAAGCCATTTCAGGTGTACAAAGACATTCTTTAGTATAAGCAGTGGCGGTTCTAGGGGGGGGGTGGGTGGGCTGGGCCTTTGCCCAGGGCGCAATTTCGTGAAGGGCGCCGTGCTATTGGCCTCACGAGCGCTTGAAAAAAAAAAAATCATCCAAAACGTTTTTAATATCTATCACATCACTGTGTAGGAAATTGGCAAATTGGCGCCCCCTTTGGCTGTCCGCGCCCCTGCTGAAAAGTTCCAGTGCACAGAAGCTGCGAGAGAAGGGCAAAGGAGAGGGGGCGTGGGGGATAGTTCACCTCGCGTCTCTCAAATGCAATGCACAAGTGGGCAATACTCTGCAATTAGTGAGCGAAGTCAGTCACACATAAGCTTCCTTCCCAATAACACATTTTATTCCTACCATTGTATTTACAGGTTTATAATTCCTGCACATCTTTTAATTGTGTGAAAGGGCTAATAAGGGCAATACAAAACGAGTAGGCGGTCACCAAGGTGAATAAGTTTTAACTCCTGGTCGGCAGTGACAGTGTTCGGGGAATGGGAAATACAGTATGTTGACTGTCGAGTGACAAACAGAAGCAGATGGACAGAAAAAGGTCAAAGCCATTAGAAGTGTAGAAACGAGCAAAAGATGAAGGTATGCAACTGTTCTCTCTGCATGATCACGTTATCCATGCCATGAATGAAGGGCTAATGTTAATCATGGTATAACTCTTACGTTTGTTAGCCTTCTAGCTATTGTGCTACGATTGCTATACTCAACAATAATTCGGTCTTAGCTCAACAAACACAAGATCTAATTTCACCATAAGATTTGGCTTTGCAACAAAACGGTTACAAGTTAAGTTATTATTGATTTCCATAATTTGGGTTAACGTTGAGCCCTGTCATTAGCCAACAAAATGTTATTATTTCAACATTTGCAATTTGCGGCAACTCATAGTTTGCATAGTTTAACTATAGGGTAGTTTAGCATCGTAAACCAGTCATACCTGAACGTGTAACAAGCATACTGTAGAATTCGAGGCAGTAACCAAGGAGCTAATTGTTCCTCCCTAAAAGATAGTGTCTAATGACGGACATTTGGCATGTAAGAGCATGCTATCATAATGAAATTGTAATTTATGGATGTTTTGTATAAGAGTTTTTGTAGCCTACAGTGTTTTGATGTTAATTTCGCTCGGAGGGGGTCTCGCCCGGGGAGTAATTCAATGTAGAACCGCCACTGAGTAGTCATATTCTGCAATTCACGATTCTCAGTATTCAAAAAAAAAAAAAAAAAAAACCTTACAGTTCAAACATGATCCAGGACTACTATAGAGCTGTGTCATGTGGTTCAAATAACACTGATACATATTAGGTCATTCAACATTGCAAAAACTCAATAGTGCTTTTAAAGTATACAGAATTCCAACATTCATGTCATATGATATTAATGGATTATATCTTACACAAACCTCAAAAGATGTAAGGACACGTATGAACACTATTGCCACATTATAATGAAACTTAATGAAAAACTATAATGAATTTCAGTACTGAATCTTTATAAAAGGACTTGATGTTTAAGTCAAGGTCTTAGTAAAGGTTTTTATAGACACCTGGAGAAGGGGCATCATACATAAATGTCCTGCTGAAGTCTTGGTAACCACTGGTAACCATTTTCAGACTTTAAAAGTGCGAAAGGCTTGACATACAGGGCTTGACGAGTTTTTTTCTGAGTGGGTTCTATTTGACCGTCACCATGGAGGATCCATGGATGGACTCCATCACAGCTGCCAGCCGGCTCTCCAGGTCATGTGGAGAGCTGGAGTAGACTTTGGGAGGCTCCTTCAGCACCACCATCTCAGCAGAACAGTCTAGAACCCTTGGCAAGAACTCGCTCAGCTTCTCTTGAAGAGACTCTGTGTGGAAAACAGACACCCACAAGGCACACCACACACACACATACACACAGACAGAAGGCAGGAGAGCCGAGAGATGAAGGAGTATGCTTACTTTTCTTAAATGTCAATAAGCACGTACGCACACACACACACACACATGCTTAGCCTTTATGTCCTGTCCAAGGAGGTCGCACCACACACACAAACATACACACACACAAACAAACACATAAACAGACACACACACACACACACACACTTACCCTTTATGTCCTGCTCAAGTAGGCTGCACCACACACACATACATACATACAAACACACACACAGTACTTACCCTTCATGTCCTGCCCGAGTAGACTGCACCACACACTGCGGATGTGCTCGATGGCGTCCAGGTCATCCTGACACACACACAGGCTGTCGCGGCTCATAAGGTGCAGGCACGGGATGATGACCTCGTTCAGCACTGACACGCCCTCCTCCACCTGCTCCTCCTCTTCTCCCCTGAAGAGGCGCGCCGCTCTGTCATTCAGCTCCTGGGGGTGGGGGGACAGAGTGTTACGCTCTTGCTTACTCTGTTCTCCTCTGCATATCTGTAGTTTGTGTCCTCTATTGTCTTCTGAAAGTGTCTAATGTAATGTAATGTAATGTATCGTAATGTGTGTGTGCATGTGTGTTTATGTGTGTGTGTCTGTATCTGTAGCTTGATTTATGTTCTCTATTTTAAGGTGCTTTGGATAAAAGTGTCTGCTAAGGGCAATGTAACGTAATGTAAAGTTTAGAAGAGGAGGGGGGGTGAAGGGAGGTGTTGAGAAGAGCAGGGTGGGTGGGTCTGTACAGTAGGTAGAGTGTGGGGAGATGCAACAAGAGGTTGAAAAGAGGATGTGGAAGAAGAGGTATTGAGAAGGTGGGGGGGGGGTGTTGGAAAGGAGGTGTTGAGGCAGGAGGTGTTGAGAGGTGTTTGCTGACCATGAGGCATTTCCTCCTGTAGAGGGCGATAAGTGTCTGTTCCACCCCCTTCCTGTCCCCTCCCCTCAGCAGCGTGGCGTTGTCCTGGTACGCGTGCGCCAGATACGTCAGCGCCTCGCGCAATCTGACACAGCACAAAACACATCAGAGACATTAGACATTACATAGTTGACATAAACATCACACAGTACGCATTTTACAGTAGACATACACATTACAGAGTAGACACAAACATTATACAGTAGACATTATAAACAAGATATTACAGAGTAGACATTTTGTGAGATGGTGGGTTGCTATGTATAAGTATTTTGTGAAGTATCTGTGAAATGAAGTTTTAGTAAGGTGGGTTGCTATATATAAGTAACTTTGAAGTGTGCCTCGTGCTTGTATGAGTCTGTGTGTGCAGGGGGTGGGTGTGTCTGAAGTGTCCCTGCTCCGGGATACTTACCTAAGTCACATGTATTTCCTTGTGTGTATGTGTGTAGTCGATTTACTCTGTGTTCCTCAATACCTCTGTTAGCTTATTATGTCCTCCTTTTGTAAGTTGCTTTGGATAAAAGCATCTGCTAAGTGTAATGTAATGTAAAAGTGTCTGTGAGGTGCTGGGCTATGCTGTGGGCTATATGTGTGAGGGGCTGGGTGCTGCTTACTTTCCGTGCTGGTACTGTTCCAGGCCTGTGAGCAGGTAGGCAAACACTGTCTTGAACATGCTGTAATCATCATGCCACTTCTGCAGGAGACACACACACACACACACACAGACAATAGCGTTGTATAGTTTATCTATGACGTGAGGTGAGTGCTGTGTGTTAGCAGCCTGGTAAACCAGCCCCTCGTACTTCATTTCATTTTGTGCAGAGGACCTGGCTTTGCTGCTGTTGACATTCATGTATTCGGACCAAGCGAATCAGAGCCAATCAGTGAGAAGAGGGAGTGTTTGTGAGCGATGACATTGACTTTGTAGGCTAATTGCATACGTGACGACCAGACATTAGTAATTGGGTAAAGGCAGAGTCACTTGTTTTAAACTTCAGCAGAGCCCACACCTCCAGGAAGAAATCGTTTCTCAGTGCAGCAAGGCCAGGCCCTCTGTACAAAATTAAATGAAGTACAAGGAGATGGTTTACCAGGCTAGTTTGTTAGGGTTACAGGTTTTCTTGTTTGCTTTAATGCAGCAGTCAACTCAAACTCTACATTTTCAAAACAGTTAACACACAGGGCTAAACAGTGCCACGGTGGTCAAAAAGACACATTTTATTTGCAAAAGACTGTAAAACCAAAATAAGCAACAAAAGCAAACTTTGCCTTCAAACAACACAATTTGCAAACACGTGTACGAACTCTTCTAATCAGTTATTACACAATGAACAACAAAATACAAAATACTGATTGCTCTGTTAGTGTTAGTATCGTAGTGTTATGAGATGAGTGCTCTGTGTTAGTGTTAATACCATAGTGTTGGGAGGCGATTGCTATGTGTTAGTGTTAATATCGCGGTGCTGTGATTGCTCTATGCTATGTGTTAGTGTTAATACCGTAGTGTTGTGAGGTCATTGCTATGTGCCGATGTTAAAGCTGTAGTGTTGTGAAGGAGTTGTTGTATGGTGGTGTTAATATTGTAGTGTTGTGATTGCTGTGTGTTAGTGTTAATATCATAGTGTTGTGATTGCTGTGTTAATACGGTAGCGTTGTGATTGCTGTGTGTTAATATTGTAATGTTGTGAGGTCATTGCCATGTTCTGGTGTTAGAATTGTACTGTTGTGAGAAGATTGTTGTGTGTTGGTGTTAATAGCGTTAGCCAGTCAGACGCACCAGGTACTCCTCCATGTCCATGTCCTCTGGTTTGATGAGGCGGATTTTGGAGCGAGCCTCCCTCATGATGCTAATGGACCTACAGACAGACAAACAGACAGACAGACAGATGAGACAGTAGTGATGTGTCTACAGACAGATAGACAGACAGGTAGCCAGTAGGTGCGGTTGGGCTAGGGCTGGGCCACTCTAGACCTTTTGTTTTCTGTAGAACAAACTGTGTTTTTCAGCCTGACTTTCCTCTTCCTCCCATCTCCTCTACTCTCTCTTCTATCCTTTCATCTCCTCTTCCTTTCATCTCCTCTCCCCTATCCTCCCATCTCCTCTTCTCTCTGTCCTGTCCTCCCATCTCGTCTTTCTTCCCTCTCCTTTCATTTCTCCTCCACCTATTCCTGCTCCACTCAATCTGTTACCACCTGAGGTTCTTTATCAAAGCTGAGGCTGTTTATCAAGGCTGAGAATGTTTATCAACACTGTGGTTGTTTACCTGTCGTCAAAGCTGAGAATGTTTACCTGGGGTCAACGCTGAGGTTGTTTACCTGTCGTCAAAGCTGAGGATGTTTACCTGGGGTCAACGCTGAGGTTGTTTACCTGTCGTCAAAGCTGAGGTTGCGATCTCCAAACTGCTCCAGTAGTGTTCTCTCGATGATGCGTTTGGGCGCACGGTTCTGGAAGAGATAGACCAGGATGTGCTGCAGTCGCGCGTCCTGTTGGGGGGAGCTGCTCTCCTGGGACAGCTCATACAGACGTGAGTACTCCTCATGGAAGGCCTGCACACACACACACACACACACATTAAACACACACAGCTCATACAGACGTGAGTACTCCTCATGGAACGCCTGCACACACACACACACACACACTTTTCTCCTAGGAGAGCTCGTATAGGCACAAATACTACTCATAGATTGGTCACACCCACACACATACATTAAACACACACACACACACACACACACACACACACACACACACACACACACACACATCTCTCCTGGGACAGCTCATACAGGGACAAGTACTCCTCATTAAACACACACACAGACACATTTAACACACACACACACAAACACACACACTTCTCTCTTGGAACAACTCGTACATGCATGAGTACTTCTCATGGAGTATAAGAAGTTAACACACACAAACTCTCTCTCTCACACACACACACTCTTTAACTGAGTATAAGAAGTTCACAAACACACACACACACACACTCTCTCTCCAGCAGAGTATAAGAAGTTCACACACACACACACACACACACACACACACACACACTCTTCAGTGGAGCATAAAAAGTTCACACACACACACACTCTTCAGCGAAGTGTAGCGCCCCCTACTGCACCTTAATGAGTCCAGCCTCTGGCCCGTCCTTGTCGATGACCTTGCTGGCCTTAGCGATGGCCAGTATGACGCCTTGCATGGCTGGGGTGAGGATCATCTAAACACCACACACGCACAGACACACACACACCAGTGTTACTCTATCTGTCTTACATCATCATAGCTCACATGTCATTATATGTATGTCTGAGATTATGTATGTGATGTACGTATGTGATTATGAATGTGGTTATGCCTCTGATTATGTATGTCATTATGAATGTGGTTATGCCTCTGATTATGAATTTGATTATGTATGTGACTATTATATGTGGTTATTATATGTATGTGATTAATTCTGTGGTTAGTATGTGATTATGTCTGTGATTATGTATGTGATTGTTATATGTATGTGAATATGTGATTATGTCTGTGATTATTATATGTATGTGATTATGCCTGTGATTATTATATGTACGTGATTATGTCTGTGATTTATGTATGTGGTTATGTCTGTGATTATGTATGTATTACTGGCATGTGTGTATTGTAGTCACCTCCTCATTGAAGCCGTCGGTGTTGGAGAGCACCTGGATCTTGCCCACGTTGGGAATCTCCACCTCAGACAGCACCTCCTCCTGGGGTGGCACCTCATCCAAAACCCCACCCTCTGAAACCCCACCCTCAGCCACGGCCTCTTCTGAGCTGGCCTCTCCTTCCTCTGTGGAGCTCTGGCTGGGTTTGTGGTCAGGGTGAGGGGGGGGTGTCATGGAGACGGCCCCACCCTGCTGTGTGTGTTCCATCTCTGTTGACTTGTCCTGCTTCTCACAGCTCTGCTTTCTTTCTGGCACACACACCTAACACACACACACAAACACACACCACACACACACACATAGACATACACACATACCACATACACACACACACACACACACACACACACACACACACTTATAACCCATTCTCTACTGTTATGAACACATATCACCCATTCCCTACCTAATTTTATAAACGCTTCTCTTGATCCAGTGGCTCTACGCGGTAGAGCCGCCTGCACTGGCAAGACGGATCAGAAGGTGCGTCCATGATGTCCCGGCAGAACAACTGCATGGCAGAAGACTGACAGGACACGAGCACCAGAGAAGCATTCGAGATCGATCTCGAGCGAAAAAATAAAGCAGGCATACCTATCTCATGAGACAGTCTTTTGATGTGCAAGTGTGATGTGTAAAACACATAGAACCCATTCTCAACTGTTATAAACACTTATAGCCAATTCTCCAATGTTATAAACATCTATAACCCAGTCCCTACTGTAATGAGACACTTATGGGTGCGTTCATGAACTGCCACTCTGAGTGCTCGGAGTACACTCTGGCACTTTCAAACCGTTCATAAATTCTGAGTAATTATGGAACTGTCGTTCGTTTATTCAGACTGTCACATTCCAAGACTGTTCAGAGCGTACTACGAACACTCCAACCGAAAAGAGAGCACAGCAGCAGAGTGTGACGTCACACTAACTGGTTGTATCATTGGTTCATCCAGCTGTATGATAGATACTAACACATGCTAAAACATTGATTTTATTAGTCTCACAACAGTATAAGGTTGTAGTTTCTACAGTCGAATGTACATTATGTTCATTACTGACATCGAGCTCAAAAGTGAGATGAGCAACTGAATTGAATTGAATTGATCTGATCTGAATTAAACATAAAAACTAAGTTTTACCTTCAGGGCTATTCCACTTATCTAAACAAAACCGTTGGTTAATTCCAAGAGAAGTGGAATGCTTAGGCTTTTTGAACTGCAGAGCGTAACTTCATTTTCAGAGTGGCAGATTTTATTTACAAACGCACCCCATAACCCAGTTCCTACTGTTATGAGACACATGTGTATGTGTATGTATACAATCTGTTGCTGTAACAGAGGTACAAATGGGCAAATGTCAGCTGTTATGAAGAGTCTTTAAAATGAGCATTCTCTTAAAAATACTTTTAAAATCTAAAAATTTTATATAAATTTTAAGTTTAGGTCTTTATATTGTTGTTACATTTCTTTATTTGTATTTTTGGCATTGAAGGGACATAAATGAAAATATGTGGTGACAGACTCATTGTTTACTTTTTGGAAATGAAGGTTGCATGTGTCCAAAGAGGTCCAGATGTGTGTGTGTGTGTGTGTGCGCGTGTGTGTGTGTGTGTGTGCGTGTGCGTGTGCGTGTGTGTGTGTGTGTGTGTGTGTGTATGTGTGTGTGCAGAGCTGTGTGCATGCTTAGAGAGGTGTGTGACAAGATGTGCTAGTGCCCCTAAAGTTCATGTGCTATTATTAGTGAAGTGGAAATGCCTGGCAGACTTCACTTAGCAACACAGACACAGACACCTACACACACACACACAAATATAGGTCATAAAAGTTGGCCAACCTCCATTTAGGTTGGAAGTAAGGGTTGGGGTGGGGGTGGGGGGGCATTTGGGGATCATGTAAACACAACATGTAAACACGCTGCAACATGAGAACGTGGTAACCAATGACTGAAACACAGACTCACACTCACACACACACACACACACACACACACACATTCACACCCACACACACACACATTCACACCCACACAATACATGATGAAGACATGATAAAGTGTGTTTGTGTGTGTAAATGTGTGTGTGTGTGTGTGTGTGTGTGTCTTAAGATGAGATGTTTTGCCCATATGCCTGTGTGCCGACAGTTCCATTTTGTGTGTGTGTGTGTGTGTGTGTGTGAGTGAGTGTGTGCGTGAGCAGGCATACGTAGATAGGGGCATAGGGTCCTACACTAGTGTGCGCGTGTGTGTGTGTATAAATAGGCTGCTTGAGGAGCGATAGATGAGCTGTGTTGGTCTCTGCCTGTCTGTCAGTACGTACAAGATGGAAATATAAGCAGCCCACAGGCATGCACATACACACACACACACACACACACACACACACACACACACACACACACACGCACACACACACACACACACAAACACACACTAACGTATCTATCTATGTATGCCTGCTCACACACACACACACACACACACACACACACACACACACACACACACACACACACTAATGTATCTATGTATGTATGCCTGCACACACACACACACACACACACACGTGTATTTATCTATGTATGCATGGGACAGCTTAAAGCTGGTTCTGTCCAATGGTCCAGGGTTGATATGACAGGATGTGTATGTGTGTGTGTGCATGTGTGTTTGTGTGTCCTCTGACCTACCTCAGTCTCCAGTGGAGTTTTCCCAGGCTGGTGGGGTTCCCGGGAGGCAGACTGCGACTCGTGTGCCTGTTCAGGGCTCACTGCTTTGGGCACAGCTATCTCAGAGTCAGGGGGGGCAGACTGTGAAAGACTGTGGCCTACAGGATACACAACACTTTTTCAGAACAACACACAAACACACACACAGCCATTGCTATAAGACAGCCATATTCAACACACACACACACACACACACACACGCACACACACACATATTTACATAAAAGCTCAGATGAACACACATACATACACACACACACAAACACCCTCACACACACATGCACACACACTGGTAAAAGACCTTTTGTTTCTTCATTGTTGGGCTCTTCATGAGAAGGTTCCTCATTGGGTTCTTCTGAATGCTCCAGTTCTGGATCTTCGGGTTCCTGTTCCTGCTCTGGTTCCTGCTCCGGTTCCTGATTGGGTTCCTGCTCTGGATCCTGCTCCGGTTCCTGATTGGGCTCCTGTTCCGGGTCCTGCTCTGGTTCTTGCTCTGGTTCCTGTTCTGTTTCTTGCTCTGATTCCTGTTCCTGTGAAACCCCCCCCAAAAATATAGTGAAGTTAAGCTCCCATGTTTTGGTAGCTCACCCAGGCAAAGCTGTTTTTTTTTAGGTTTATCCAGGCAAAGCTATCTAATAATGTTTTGTGTGAGGCTAACCTCTGGGGCCATTTGGTTCGACAAGCATTTTTCTGAAACATTAGGCTTTTTGGTCTGAGACTGGACTTTGCAATGAGGTTTTTCTGAGACTGACTACTTGTAGGCAGAGGCCATTTTTCTGAGACCTAAAGCATTTTTAAAAGAGGATGACAGAGGTTTTTCTGAGACCTGATGAATTTCAGACATCTCTGATGCTTTTTCACCTGAGACCTGACACCTTTTTGTTTGATGTCTGACACCTGAGTCTGAGATCTGAGGACATCCTAAAATGCCACTGGAGCTTAAGCACATAGCAACCTTAAACTAAACTAACCTTAAACACTAACATTCTTAATTTCCTTCGGGATCAATAAAGTAAGTCTACTAACATGTCTCAGCAATGCTAACCCTAAAAGCCATGGCTTAGCGATGCTAACTCTAAACACTAACATGGCTCAGCAATGCTAACCCTAAATGCTAATATGGTTCAGCAATGCTAACCCTAAATGCTAACATGGCTTAGCAATATCTGGCTGTAGGGTTAGGGTGCATGTCTAGTTACGTGTGTGTGTGTGTGTGTGGGTGGGTGTACGCGTGTGTGTGTGTGTGTGTGTGTGTTGATAGGGTTAGGGTTTGTATAATTTCTCATATCTTGGTCCCATCATGGCCATGGCCATGGTTAAGAACATTGATGTGGAGGTACAAGAACGGAAACACACACACCATTGATCTCTATTCCTGGATTGGACAGATTCATTGGCTAGCATTGTAGGCAACGTGCACATAGTGACGCCATTTTGAAGAGTACTAGTACACATGTAAACAAACAGCTGTCAATGGTGTAGGCTGCAGATAAGCCTGTTTTCATTTTTGTATTACTAAAGCACTATGTGGTATAATATCTACATTTCATCAAACATAATTTTTTTATTTCTTTCTGTAAAAGGAGATGCCCTGGTGTCTGTAGTATTTATTGGCATAGTTGTAGCAGCCAAAAGCAAAACACTGGATGCCTTTAGAGCGATAATTTCTTTGGCTGGTGCTGCTCTGCCATGCTTGCAGATGAAAGTAGCACTTTTCAATATTGTGGCGTTGTTGACACGCCAAAGGTCGCGTGACGTCCAATCCAGAAATAGAGATCAATGGCACACACACACACACATACACACACAGAAACACACCTGCTCTGGCTCTGGTTGGTCCTCGGAAAGGGGGGGTTGGTGTGTGTGTGGGGGTGCGGGGGGGTTCTGCTGGTTCTGCTGATTGACCTGCTCCTCCCACTCGCTCAGCTGCTGCTGGAACCAGCGGTTGTCTTCTAGAACATACCGGCGCAGCGGGGGGGGCAACGCATCTACTCCCTCCAGGACCTGCCCTGTGTCTCCGTCAGTGTCCTCTGTAAGACACACAAACACACACATTACACATTAAACACACACTAAACACACACACACATGCATCAACCCCCTCCAGGACCTGGCCCATATCACCGTCAGTGGCGTCTATAAGACACACACACAGTAAAAACACACGCATCCACCCCCTCTAGGACCTGCTCTGTATTACCACCAGTGTCCTCTATAAGACACACACACACATTAAAGACACATGCATCCAGCCCCTCTAGAACCTATAAGATGCCTTGTTTTGAATGCCAGGGCCCTTGTTATACCTCCAAGGAAGTGTGGAGCTATTTTGAGTTTTTTTAATGGTTTAAAAAAGCAATGTCTTCAAGCTAACACATGTCCCAATCACTTGCATGGTGAGCCTTTTCAATAAAAATAATAATGGAATGCAACAGGCTATAGTAGCTTTGCTTCTCACTAAACATACCAACTCGTTATCATGTTGTAACATACCCATGGTTCACTTTACAGCAAGCATTGGCATAATGCGCTGCCATTGGTCATGTGTGTGCGTGTGTGTGTGTGAACCCTAATATCTACTCCTGTGTGTGTGTGCCTACCTTCTATAAGACACATTAGTCTTGCGGTAGCTGGTGTTGGAGGTGTGTGTGTGTGTGTGTACCTACCTTCTATAAGACACATTAGTCTTGCGGTAGCTGGTGTTGGAGGTGTGTGTGTGTGTGTTTACCTTCTATGAGGTGCGGTAGCCTGTCGTTGATGTACATGAGGCAGTATGCGCTGGCGTTGGTCATCCCCCCGTAAGAGTCTCGGACCAGCTCGTCCCAGGTTGCCTCGGTGACAATGACATCGTTATACTTGAGCCATCGCTGCTGCTCGTGCTGGAAGATGTACGCCCAGTAGTGACCAGCCGAAGCCTGCCCCTCGTGGACCAGCACTGCATGCAGCCGGTACGGCACCTACACACACACACACACACACATACACACAGTAAAGATGTACGCCCAATAGTGACCAGCCAACGCCTGCTTGTGGACCAGCACTGCACCTACACACACACACATACACACACACACACACACACAAACACACACCTCACCCGACATAAGCTGTTAGCGGAGTAGATCTCTCTCTCACACACACACACACACCTCATCTGACATAAGCTATTATCGGAGTAAATCACACACACGCACACCTCACCTGACATAATTTGTTATCGGAGTAGATCACACACACGCACACACACACACACACATACACACAGTAAAGATGTACGCCCAATAGTGACCAGCCAACGCCTGCTTGTGGACCAGCACTGCACCTACACACACACACATACACACACACACACACACACAAACACACACCTCACCCGACATAAGCTGTTAGCGGAGTAGATCTCTCTCTCACACACACACACACACCTCACCTGACATAAGCTGTTATCAGAGTAGATCACACACACACACACACACACACACGCACACACACCTCACCTGACATAAGCTGTTAGTGGAGTAGATCTCTCTCTCACACACACACACACACCTCATCTGACATAAGCTATTATCGGAGTAAATCACACACACGCACACCTCACCTGACATAATTTGTTATCGGAGTAGATCACACACACGCACACACACACACACACATGCACACACACACCTCACCTGACATAAACTGTTATCAGAGTAGATCTGCTCCAGCTCGTGGGTAACCTTCTCAATGTTGGCTTTCAACTCTGGGGTGAGAGAGAGAGAGAGAAAAGGAGAGATAGAGAGGGAGACAGAGGTACTTTTCGAGATTAGGGCAATCTTTGAGATTGTTGATTGTTGATTATGGAGAGACACTAAGGGGCTGTGCACACAGGAATGTTTTCACCAAGGTGGAACGTTCCAGGCTGAACAATGAGGCTCAAACTGACAAACGTCTCACACCCCTTTATCAATCACTATCCAGTGTTCTGTTCCTGACTGTACTTGAATATTTATTCATCCAATATGTGTGAACATGAATGTTTTTCAACCTGCAAAGGAAATGTATGTGTTTGTCTGTTTGGTGCAGTGGTGAAGGTTTGCATATGGACCATAGAGACATGTCACAACCAGTATTTTGGGAAGACAAAATAGTCCCTACCAATATTTGCCATTTTATTTTAATATAACAAAAATACGAATTTATTCACATACTTTTGCGAACTCAGTAGTATAATTTTAGCAGTCACGTTTTGTTTCTTCGACGTACAAGCATGCATTCCAGAGATAGAACGACAGGGTTATCTAGACTGCTATTTCATTGGCTGAAACAGAGTGGTGGCAAGTCTAAGTAGCCTAGGAAAAATGAAAGCAGAGGCCTTGTGTTGTGCTGTTATCTGTGTTGTCTGCAACTATGTTCTCAGAAAAAGGTAAAACTTAACATTACTATTCAAACTCGCTTTGTCCGATTTTCTACTTTTTGTAGCCTACTGTAATGCCACCCAAAAAGAAGAAGGATATATGGAGCTATTTCAGCACAGAGAGAGTAAGCAGTGCCCAGAACAGGTGGATACCAAGCTGGCTGAGACCAAACCTACGCCCTTGGTTTGGTGTGTGTGTATGTGTGTGTGTGTGTATGTGTGTGTGTACCGTTGACGTCGTTGTCCACCTGCGTTCTCCAGCGCTGCAGACAGGCTTTGATGACGGTCAGCTCATCCTCGCTGGCGGCGTGTGGTGCGGGCTGCAGCAGA